>JAFEMH010002877.1:0-305764 GCA_022495995.1 Adenophora triphylla var. japonica
TTGGATATTATTTATGAGGCGGGCTTGTTTGATTCATGAAACTCTCTGGCTTTCTATTGAACTGAATCATAAGCAGGTGTAGGCTACCGAGTGCTTTCTCTTGGAGGATCCGAACGTTACTCTGACGCCTCGTGGGTCGAAACTTACTCTGTCCATATTTTTGTCTCGATTCATGAAAGAACCTCATTCGAGATCATTGGGGAGGCTACTTTGCATGGGTTGTTCGGTATCTCAAGGGCTTTCTGATCAGAACATTCTTCTTCGCGGCGACGGCGAAGCTCGCTTTCAAAGGATGGTGTGATTCGGAATTTGCTTTTTGTATCTATCACCCAGTCGTTCCTTAAGCCCGGGTGGCTTGTCTTTCCTGGACAGTCCCGATCTCTTGGAAAACTAAGAAACAACCATTGCACTTTATGTCCTAGATCTTACCTTTGAAATTTGATCTGCGCGCCGTGGTAGCTCTTACTTGTGAATTAAAATAGTTAAAGGGTTTGTTGTTGGGCCCAGGTGTTCATCATCCCAAAAATGTTCCCATCTTCTGTGACGGTCCAGTCAGCTCTTCACATTGCCAAGAAGTCCTATTTATCATGAGCGGACGAGAAGCACATTGAGAGTAGATTGTCATTTCGTTGATAAACGCCCATCTCGGATAGTCTTATCTCTCCTTACTTATATTTCCAAGCAAGACACAGTTAGGTGATATCTTTACTAAAGCTCTAGGAAACAACGGTTTGACCTCTTAATTAGTAAGTTGGGGCTCCTCGGCCCTCACGCTCCAGCTTGAGGGAGGGTGTGAAGAAAGCAACCAAGGCGCATGACTCGTGCCCACATGCATGAGTCGATGAAGCTAACACGAGAGAAATAAATATACCGGCGTACATAGCAGTGAAATCTGAAGAGCACGACTCATGCACCCTACAGCACGAGTCGTGCTTTCGGACAGAATTGGTCATCCAGAGCGTTCACGTCTGTTAGCTAGAGTTGTTTTGAAATAAGGTGCTAACGACCACTAACTTCACTAGGCACAATTTTAGTATAATATTATATGCTTTTAATATTAATGTTAACTTGTGTGTCTATTCTATGTCTTTACATTCTTATGTCAATATTAAATGGTTGGAAAATAATTTAGAACCCTTAGAATTTCTAGAGAAATAAAATACCACATTGGAAAAAACATAATAATGGAAAATGAATAAAATGTGGAAGGAGAATCATAGTATGTGGAATAAATATTTGAGTAGGAGGATTTTAATTTAAATGCTTTGGGAAAAATTAAAGGAAAATGGCTATTTTAGTGAAAGCCTTAGTAGGATAGGTAGATTGGGGGGGGGGGACATCCTCCCTAAATCACTCTCCATCCCCCTCATTTGTCAACACCCCCCATACCTTTCTCTTACTTCCCCATACCTTTCCCCATACTTCCTCCATATCCCCTCCCTCATTCTTCTTCCTCTTTCTTTTCTCTCCATTCTCCATGGGAAAAGCTTGGTGAAAGCCTCCACTTCATAAACTCTTATCAAGTTCATTTCTTGTCCATTTTTAAATCCAAGTGTCCTTTTGTGAGTAGAACATCTAGAGGAGTTGATCAAGCCTAGAAAAGCTTCATTTCATCTTGTATTGCCTAAGGTGAGTTGTTATGATTTCCCTTCTTATAAATGTTCATAAACTCTTTAATGTTGTTCTTGTTCATGTGATGTTTGTTCATGCTTGGGAAACCTTATAGAAGTTGTATGATTAGTGAATGAAGTAGAAGGAAGTAAATGTTCATGTAAGATGATTTAGAGGAAATGAAATGGGTGGAAAATTTAGGAATAAATAATCTAGGGTTACCTTATCTTGGGTTTACATGATTTAGGATGCATTTTGTTAAGATAAGAAATCCTCTTGGTGTTCTTGATTTTAGGGTAGAGAAAAAGGTAAGGAATTGAAGCTTAAGGAAAGGGTTGAAAATGCGGAAATCTTTGGTGGGCACTTGGGCGGTCGCCCGAGGGCATGGCGGCCGCCCATGTGTCGAGAAAATGGTATGCTTTGGAAAATCCACCTCTTGGGCGGTCGCCCAGAGAGTGCTGTGCGGTCGCCCAAGAGGGCGAAGCTTAGGAGTCCCTTTTGAAATCCACTTGGCGGTCGCCCAGTGGTAAGCGATCGCCAGACCCCGAAACCTAACTTTAAATCTGAACCAGAAATTGTTTAGCAATCTTGTTTGGTCCACTTATAGATTGTGACTCCCACCTAGTAAGTTGAACTTGAGCCTTCATAGAGGCTATGTATTGAGTGTATAATGACCTTGTAGGATGGATTGATGATACTTCCTTACCTTACTTGAGTTCATATACATTGTTTATATTATGCATAGTGTGGAATAAATGTTCTGGCTGTGATATTGGTTGGAGCATGAGTATATTTTACCATGTTGCTATATTGTTATCCCTTTTTGTGGATTTTATTCAAGTATCTATTATGTGCTTGATAATGTGTGAAGTCGGTGACATTGGAGGGTATAACATAATACGATCAATTATGGAAGTGTGACCTAATGTGATCGGATTATGTTATATCTGTGGCCGTCCCCTCCCGTGGCCACGGGATGGGAGGTATAGCATACGTATTGAGCCAAAAGCCTTACGAGTTGCTACTGTCTTATTTGGTTCCCTGAAAACGGGTCTTATAAGACGTGAGTATTGCTTAAGCATCTCACTGTAAGATTGGAGTATTATTATACCCCCAATGTTGTACGACTACATTCGAGACGGGAAAAGGTAAAGCAAGGTAATGGAATGTGTTTACGGCTTTTCAAATGTGTTATGTGCGACTTGTTATATGTTGCATTTATTTGGCATATTCTTTGCATTCATAATATCTTGCTTTGAGATTTATTCTCACCCCTCTCCCTTTAATGTTTTTAGATCCAGAGAGCGGGAGGACCCAGGGCAAGTAAACCGGAAAGGAGTTTGGCGGTGAGCTTTTAGGTATTGTCGGGGGAGTACGTTAGGTTGGCGTAGAAAATATATTTTGTTATAATTCCTTTTGGGAGTTTGTAATTATAAACTTTACATTTCTACGTTAAAAACCAATATCTTTTGTAACTAAACGGTGAATGTTTTCAAAGTTGGTCAACTCCTCCCCCAAAGTGGAGAGGAGTGGAGTTATTTTGAAATGACAACGTTAATGATGTTTATGTTTGAAAGTTTAATTCAAAGTTTTTAAAAGTTTAGTAAATTTGGGTTAGTTTGAGGACGCTCCAACTCGGGACACGTGTAGGTTCCGGGTCGGGGTCTCACGGTTGAATATCGAGCTCGGTTTGAGTTCTCGGGTAGAGTCTAGGCCGAGTGAGAGTGTGTGATAAGCGGCGTCGAGTGTTTAATGCGGGAGTTTGTACTAATGGCGGGTAATGATGGAGATCGGGGATCGGGCTTTGGGTAATGTTGGTAATCCGAATGCCGAGATGATGGATATGTTTGAGTGTTTCTTGAGAATATGGCAACTCGGGAATCAAGGTAGGGGACAACAACAACTGAAGAGTAGGCAAGAGGCACCGTGGTTTAGAGAAGTTTGTGAAGATGTCTCCTCCTAGCTTCAACGGAGATCCGAATCCGGTGAAGGCGGAGAAGATGGCTTGAAGCGATGAACAAGATTTTTCTTGGCTATGGAGAGTTCGGATGCGAGAGAAGGTAGAGATGTGCGGTTTTCAAGTTGGAAGGACCCGAGCAACTTTGGTGCAAGTAGTGAAGGATGGTTGGGACCGGGATTTGACACCGCATGACTTAGGAGAATTTCACTCGTAAGTTCGGGATCACTTCGTTAGATGGTGACTAGAGATAAGAAGAGGTTGAGTTTACGAAATTGGAGCAAGGGCGAATGTCTATAGCTCGGTATTCGAGCGAAGTTTACGGAATTGGCCCGATATTGTCCTCATTTGGTACCGGAATGAAGAGAGGCGTATCTACGAGGTTTGTGAAAGGTTTAAGGGTGGAGTTCGGAAGCGGCTTTTGACTCGTGACCGCCAACTTCCAGCGGATGTGAAGCATGGCGTATCGGATTGAGAATGACATAGAGGAGCATCGGGGTAAAAATGAAGGCGGAAACGAGAAATAGATTCCAAGGTCGAGGCTCGGGACAGACGCAGAGGGCAACCAAGGACATTCACTCCAGGGAGCAAATCGAGGAGGAAACGTAGCGGCTCCGGCAAATGCGTTGACTTCCGGTCGGTTTGGGGCAACATGTGGATATTGCGAGGCGAGGACATTCGGAGGACAAGTGTTGGAGCAATCAAGGCAAGTGTTTAGAATGTGGAGTCGACAAGTCATTTCCGGAGGAATTGTCCTAAGGAATGGCGAGTAAGCAAGCTTCGGGTAGTGGTCGAGGGGACAAGGTAGTGGTGTGAAGAGAGATGTCGATGGGAAACCCAAAGATAGAGTCAAGGTCGAGTGTTTGCTTTGGGTCGAGGAGAGGTCGATCCGAATGCCGTCATTAGAGGTATAGTTCTGTCTCGGGAGTTAAGGCCCGCATTCTTATAGATCCGGGTCTTCCCATTCATTTTGTGGCATCTCATTTTGCATTCTCATTGCATATTTTGCACACGAATCTATGCCTTATGTGTTGGAGGTCTCTACTCCTATGGGAGAGTGCCTTGCATCTTCTTTGATATATCGTGGTTGTGATGTGACTATATGTGGGCATGTATTGCGGTGGATTTGGTCGAGTTACCAATCCGTGATTTTGATGTGATCCTTGGGATGGATTGGTTGAGTCGGTGTCATGCTTTGGTAGACTTTCGTAGAAAGCGAGTCTCATTTGCTATGCACGATGTGCCTACATTTATATTTGATCTTGGAAATAAATCTATGTTTGGTTTGCATGTTATTTCCGCCTTAAAAGCTAGAAAAGATGCTATCTAAGGGGTGTGCGGGTTACTTGGCTTATGTGGTAGATTCCAATAAGAAGTCTCTCGAGTTAGCTCATGTCCGGTTGTGAATGAGTTTAGTGATGTGTTTTCTAGTGAGTACTCTATGCCTCCGGATCGTGAGGTAGAGTTTTGTATTGACTTAGTGCCCTTTACCGCCCTATCTCTAAAGCACCACTATAGAATGGCTCAGGCCGAGTTGAAAGAATTGAAGGTCCAATTGCAAGAATTGCTAGGCCAGGGGTTTTATTAAGCCACTAGTGTGTCTCCATAGGGAGCACCGGTTCTATTTGTTAGGAAGAAGGATGGTACCTTACGATTGTGTATAGATTATCATTTGTTGAACCAAGCCACTATAAAGAATAAGTATCCTCTTCCGCACATAGATGATTTATTTGACCAACTCGAAGGTTCCGTTATCTACTCAGCTTGATTTGAGAAGCGGATACCATCGATTGAAGATTAGGCAGGATGATATTGCTAAAACGACTTTCCGAACTAGATATGGTCACTATGAGTTTGTTGTGATGCCGTTCGGATTGACTAATGCTCGGCCGTGTTTATGGATATGATGAACCGTGTTTTTAAGCCTTATCTTGATAGTTTTGTGGTGGTCTTTATAGATGACATTCTTGTGTATTCTAAGTCAGGGAAGAGCATGAAAATCATTTGAGGATTGTTTTGTCGATTCTTCGGGAGAAGCGGTTGTATGCCAAGTTCGGCAAGTGTGAGTTTTGGCTCGAGCGGGTTTCTTTCTTGGGGCATGTTGTGTCGAGTTCGGGGATTTCCGTGGACCCTTCGAAAGATTGAAGCCGTAGTTAATTGGAAGCAACCTTCGGCGGTGGCGAGGTTCGTAGTTTCCTTGGTTTGGCGGGGTATTATAGGAGGTTTATTGAGGGTTTTCTCGGATTGCTACTCCATTGACTAGGTTGACTCGGAAAGATGTATCGTTTGTATGGGATTCCAAATGTGAAGAAAGTTTTAATGAATTGAAGAAGAGGTTGACGACGGCTCCTGTTCTTACCTTTTCGGATGGTTGTGAGAATTTTTGTGATCTATAGTGATGCCTCGAAGGCGGGTTTGGGTTGTGTCCTAATGCAAAATGGGAAGGTTATTGCGTATGCCTCTAGGAAGTTATCACCGGCGGAGCAGAATTACCCTACTCATGATATGGAATTGGCGGCGATTGTATTTGCGTTGCATAAGTGGAAGCATTACCTTTATGGGGCGAAATTTGAGATTTTCACCGACCATAAGAGTTTGAAATACTTATTTACCCAAAGGAGTTGAACAACCGGCAAAGAAGATGGCTTGAGTTCTTGAAGGATTTCGATTGTATAATTTCTTATCATCAGGGAAGGCCCAATGTAGTGGCGGATGCGATTAGCCGAAAGGCGTATGTGGCAACTTTGAGTTCCCGGGAATTGAAGAGTGAAGTAATCATTGCGAATGTTCGAGCCGTTGAGCATTGTATGGAGATTTGAAAGAAGCTCAACAAGGTGATCCGGAATTGAAGAAAATTTTTGATCGAAGTGCAAGATGGGAAAGCCGGGGATTTTGCGTTTAATAGAGATGGAATTTTAACCTTCGAGGAGAATTTGCGTTCCTTCATCGCCGGAAATCAAGAAGCGTGTCTTAGAGGATGGCCGTAAGTCCAAGTTTGCGATTCATCCGGGTAGTACCAAAATGTATCAAGACTTGAAGCGTGGGTATTGGTGGAATGGTATGAAGAGGAAATTGCGGATTATGTGTCCAAGTGTTTGACTTGTCAACGATTAAGGCGAGAACATCGAGAGCCGGCGGGACTACTTCAACCATTGGATATTCCGAATGGAAATGGGAAGGGATCTCGATGGATTTTGTTTCGGGTTTGCCTCTTCGCGAAGAAGATGGATGCTATTTGGGTTATTGTGGATCGGTTGACAAAGTCGGCTCATTTTCTTAGGTATCAACCAAGTTTTCGTTGAGAAGTTAGCTCGATTGTATATGAAGGAGATTGTGAGACTTCACGGAGTTAGGTTAGTATTGTTTAAACGAGAGATCCGAGGTTTACATCTAGATGGGAGCATTGCATGAAGCCTTGGGTTCTAAATTGTGTTTCGATGCGGCGTTTCATCCTCAAACCGATGGTCGGTCAGAGAACTATACGAGATACTTGAGGATATGTTACGGGCTTGTGTGATGGATTTCCAATTGTCGTGGGAGGATCATCTACCTTTAGTGGAGTTTGCCTACAACAACGGTTATCGATCTAGTATTGAGATGGCTCCGTATGAAGCGTTGTATGGTAGGAAGTGTCGATCTCCGATGTGTTGGGACGAGGTTGGTGAAGCGAAACTTTGGGGCCCGGAATTTGGTTCGAGATTCTACGGAGAAGATCAAGGTGATTCGGGATAGATTGAAGACGGCTCGAGTAGACGGAAAAGCTACGCCGAAGCAATAGAAGACGGGATTTATCTTTTGAGGTTGGTGACTTTGTGTTCTTGAAGGTCTCTCAGGACGGGGAATCAAAGGTTTGGTAATAAGGGTAGAATTGGCTCAGGTTCGTTGGTCCGTTTGAGATTCTTAGAAGATTGGAGATTTGGCTTACCGGTTGGCATTGCCTCCGTCTCTTTCGTTACTCCATGATGTGTTCCATGTTTCTATGTTGAGGAAGTATTGTCATGATCCTTCCCACATCTTGAGTTCTCCCAGATGATGTCAGCGGACATGTCTTATGTTGAAGAGCCCTTAAGAGTCTTAGAATTCCAAGTTAAGGAGTTGAGAACTAAGAGTATCCCTATAGTGAAGGTCCTTTGGAAGAATCATACCGTTGAGGAAGCCACGTGGGAGTTAGAGTCGGAGATGAGAGCGAAATACCCTGGTTGTTCGAAAATCCAAGTAAGTCTTTTTTTAAAATTCGGGACGAATTTTCTTTAAGGGAGTGAGTGTAACGACCACTAACCTAGGCACAATTTTAGTATAATATTATATGCTTTTAATATTAATGTTAACTTGTGTGTCTATTCTATGTCTTTACATTCTTATGTCAATATTAAATGGTTGGAAAATAATTTAGAACCCTTAGAATTTCTAGAGAAATAAAATACAACATTGGGAAAAACATAATAATGGAAAATGAATAAAATGTGGAAGGAGAATCATAGTATGTGGAATAAATATTTGAGTAGGAGGATTTTAATTTAAATGCTTTGGGAAAATTAAGGGAAAATGGCTATTTTAGTGAAAGCCTTAGTAGGATAGGTAGATTGGGGGGACATCCTCCCTAAATCACTCTCCATCCCCCTCATTTGTCAACACCCCCATACCTTTCTCTTACTTCCCCATACCTTTCCCCATACTCCCTCCATATCTCCTCCCTCATTCTTCTTCCTCTTTCTTTTCTCTCCATTCTCCATGGGAAAAGCTTGGTGAAAGCCTCCACTTCATAAACTCTTACCAAGTTCATTTCTTGTCCATTTTTAAATCCAAGTGTCCTTTTGTGAGTAGAACATCTAGAGGAGTTGATCAAGCCTAGAAAAGCTTCATTTCATCTTGTATTGCCTAAGGTGAGTTGTTATGATTTCCCTTCTTATAAATGTTCATAAACTCTTTAATGTTGTTCTTGTTCATGTGATGTTTATTCATGCTTAGGAAACCTTATAGAAGTTGTATGATTAGTGAATAAAGTAGAAGGAAGTAAATGTTCATGTAATATGATTTAGAGGAAATGAAATGGGTGGAAAATTTAGGAATAAATAATCTAGGGTTACCTTATCTTGGGTTTACATGATTTAGGATGCATTTTGTTAAGATAAGAAATCCTCTTGGTGTTCTTGATTTTAGGGTAGAGAAAAAGGTAAGGAATTGAAGCTAAAGGAAAGGGTTAAAAATGTCTGGAAATCTTTGGTGGGCACTTGGGCGGTCGCCCGAGGGGCATGGCGGCCGCCCGTGTGTCCGAGAAAATGGTATGCTTTGGAAAATCCTCTTGGGCGGTCGCCCGAGAGTGCTATGCTTGATCGCCCAGAGGGCGAAGCTTAGGGTCCCTTTTGAAATCCACTTGGGCGGTCGCCCAGTGGTAAGCGATCGCCCCAGACCCGAAACCTAACTTTAAATCTGAACCGAGAAATTGTTTAGCAATCTTGTTTGGTCCACTTATAGATTGTGACTCCCGCCCTAGTAAGTTGAACTTGAGCCTTCATAGAGGCTATGTATTAGTGTATAATGACCTTATAGGATGGATTGATGATACTTCCTTGCCTTACTTGAGTTCATATACATTGTTTATATTATGCATAGTGTGGAATAAATGTTCTGTTTGTGATATTGGTTGGACATGAGTATATTTTACCATGTTGCTATATTGTTATCCCTTTTTGTGGATTTTATTCAAGTATCTATTATGTGCTTGATAATGTGTGAGTCGGTGACATTGGGGGTATAACATAATACGATCAATTATGGAAGTGTGACCTAATGTGATCGGATTATGTTATATACGTGGCCGTCCCCTCCTGTGGCCGCGGGATGGGGTATAGCATCATGTATTGAGCCAAAAGCCTTACGAGTTGCTCTTGTCTTATTTGGTTCCACAGAAAAACGGGTCTTATAAGACGTGAGTATTGCTTAAGCGGCTTCAGCTGTAAGATTGGAGTATTATTATACCCAATGTTGTACGACTACTGTTCGGACGGGAAAAGGTAAGCAGAGTAATGGAATGTGTTCTGACTTTTCCAATGTGTTATGTGCGACTTGTTATATGTTGCATTTATTTGGCATATTGCTTTGCATTCATAATAGCTTGCTTTGAGATTTATTCTCACCCCTCTCCCTTTAATGTTTTTAGATCCAGAGACAGGAGGACCGGCCCAGTAATGGGGCGGAAAGGAGTTTAGCGGTGAGATTTTGGGTATTGTCGGGGTACGTTAGGTTGGCGTAGAAAATATATTTTGTTATAATTCCTTTAAGGAGTTTGTAATTATAAACTTTACATTTCTACGTTAAAAACCAATATCTTTTGTAACTAAACAGGTGAATGTTTTCAAAGTTGGTCAACTCCTCCTCCAAAGTGGAGAGGAGTGGAGTTATTTTGAAATGACAATGTTAATGATGTTTATATTTGAAAGTTTAATTCAAAGTTTTAAAAGTTTAGTAAATTTGGGTAGTTTGAGGACGCTTCAACTCAGAACACGTGTAGGTCCGGGTCGGGAGTCCTCACATAAGGATTGTGTTTCCTTTTCTTCACTACAAGAAAAATGTCAAATAGCGATGGATTTTAGCGACGGACACAATTCCGTCGCTATTAGCGACGGAATAGCGACGGATAAAAAATAAAAAAAAATTAAGCTGAAAACGACAACATTACCGACAGATTTAACGATGGACAAGATTCCATCACTATTTCGTCGTAAAAGTGGGGCCAAAAAATTGCACCTCTTTTTGCCGACGGTTTATCGACGGATTAACGAGGGATTGCAAATTTTTTTTACGGACGAATGCATTTCGTCGCTATATAATTAAAAAAATAAAAAATATATTATTTCATTTTCATTTAGCGACGGAATAACGACGGAATTCTCAAAATAATATAACGACGGATAGTTTCTGTTGCTATATAAAGTAAAAATAAATAAATATTATTTCTTATTCAATTACCGACGGATTAACGAGAGATTGCAAAAAAATTTTACCGACGGATGTATTTCGTCGCTATATAATTAAAAAAATAAAAAAATATTATTTCATTTTCATTTAGCGACTGAATAACGACGGAATTCTCAAAATAATTTAACGACAGATAGTTTCCGTCGCTATATAAAGTAAAAAAAAAAATAGATATTATTTCTTATTCAATTACCGACGGATTAACGACGGAATTTTTCAATAATATTTTTTATTTTGAAATAGCGACGGAATAGCGACGGATTACCGACGGATTTGTTTTTTTTTTTAATATATACAGTTTAATGCGTGTTTATTAATACCTAATTGTTAAGTTTACCTCAAATGTAAATGAAGTAAGGCCAAATATGATAAAATTATAAAAAAAATATATTTTTTTAAATAAAAATTCTTAACTTTTTTTTAAAAAAAATTCACAACTAACAAACATCTCTAATATATTACTAAGCCATAAAAATTAAAAAAATTAAAAAAATATATAAAAAATATATGCTATTGTCCGTCCCTCTTTTTTTATTTTATATACTTATTTTTTAAAAAATAAATCTTAACTTTTTTATGTAACATTTAAAAAAAAATCACTACTTAACATTTAAAAAAATCACTACTTAACAACCTCTCAAGTAATTTTTTTTATCCAATTTTTTTTTAAAAAAATAAAAAAAAGTATATGCTATTGTCCGTCTCTCTTTTTTATTTTATAAACTTTCATTTTAAAAAAAATATGAAACATAACTTTTTTTAAAGATATGAAAGTATATAAAAGAAAAAATGGACGATATATTATAGGGTATAGAGTATAGGGTATAGGGTATAGTATATAGGGTATAGTGTATAGGGCATATTATATAGTATATATGTTATATGATATAGGGTATAGGGTATAGGGTATAGGATATATGGTATAGTATATAGGGTATAGGGTATATGGTATAGTATATAGGGTATAGGTTATAGGGTATAGGGTATAGGGTATAGTATATAGGGTATAGGTTATAGGGTATAGGGTATATGGTATAGTAGAGGAGCAGAGTCGAAGAAGGGTCGGAAAATTGTTCGTAGATCTCCGGTGGATACACCCCAGTTTGTTCCTAAACAAGAAGAGGCCAAAGTAGAGGAGCAGAGTCTTGGTGAGAATGCATTTCTCCTTGCTTGGTTAGGGCTTGGTTCTATTATAATCATCCAGGGACTTCTCCTTGCCGCCTCAGGTACATTATCCACTAGCTAATTTCAATTGTCCACTTTGTTATTGATTATGTAATTTATTTATTTTTAGTATGAGTTGGGATATGTAATTCGTTTGGTGTCAAATAATTAAGTTGCAATTTGTTCTCTCATTGCAGCCGCTGCCAGCAAAACGGCAACCTCCATTGTAATGTTTAGATGGCTTTACTTTCCAGACATGTTGTCCATCCAAATTACAAATCGCTTGAAGAGCTTGATTAGGATCATCAAGATCAACAAACGCATAGTTGGGAGATTTTCTGGTAATTCTAACAAGAGGCCTGAAGTATACTATTGGTATATGGAGGGACACACTCGGTTTGAACTTTTTGGAAGTTTTTAGAGGATTGTAGAAGATTTTTAGGACTTTAACTGTATTTTTGGAAGTTTAGGGATCAAAGTAAAAGAAACTGATACGTAATGACTGTTTTGAGTATAAGAGAAGTTGAGGAGAGCAAAGTGTAACTGTTGAAATATCAGGATTGATTTGAGAATAATAAAAGTTAAGGGATTGGTTAAATTAATTTTGAAGTTGAGGGAAGCAAAGTATAATTGTAGAAGATTTTTAGGACTTTAACTGTATTTTTGGAAGTTTAGGGATCAAAGTAAAAGAAACTGATATGTAAGGACCGTTTTGAGTATAAGAGAAGTTGAGGAGAGCAAAGTGTAACTGTTGAAATATCAAGGATTGATTTGAGAATAATAAAAGTTAAGGGATTGGTTAAATTAATTTTGAAGTTGAGGGGTGCAAAGTGTAATTGTTGAAATATATATATATATATATATATATATATATATATATATATATATATATATATATATATATATATATATATATATATATATTCTTTTACGATCGTTTCGTTATAAACCTTTCTTTAACTTATTGGAAGATAGCAAAATGTCTTCAATTTGAAATTGGGTCGAATGAATAAATGGATAGAGCCCTCGGGCTTCAATTAATTGAATGAAATTCTAAGAAAAGAAACTTTGTATGTATTCGTAAAAAAATTTCTTCCTTTGAGTATCATATACTCCCTCCGTCCCAGCGGAGTGTGGATTTTTGGTCAACTTTGATCAACTTTGATCAATAATTTAAATAAATAATAATGATCCTAATAAAAATTTAAAAATTTGTTATTGTATCACGCATAATAATATTTACAATAACATTTTTTGAATTTTTATTAGGATCATTATTATTTATTTAAATTATTGATCAAAGTTGGTCAAAGTTGATCAAAAATCCACACTCCGCTGGAACGGAGGAAGTACATATCTTCCGCTTTCCTACCAAATATCTCTATATTCTGGCACATAATAAATATTCTAAACCAAAGAATTACTGCTGCTTTCCCACTTCCTTTGAGTATCATATACATATCTTCTGCTTTCCCACTCCTTTGAGTATCATATACATATCTTCCACTTTCCTACCAAATATCTCTATATTCTGGCACATAAATGAAGGGATCGAAGAGATTATGGCAGATCATGTTCACCAAGAAATGACCCGAAATTGGATCTTGGTCTATTTTAGATTGTTCCTTTTAATCGTAATCAAAGATGTTTTCTTGTCTCTCGTTTCTTTTTTGAATAAATCGAATATATATATATATATATATCTATATACTCCCTCCGTCCATTTACATGGTTTCCAGTTACTGTTCTCACGTAAATTAAGGAGGAAATATTATATTGAAAGTGTTGTGAGTGTGAAAATAAAATAGGAGAGAGAATGAGTGGAGGGAATAGTAAATTATAATGGTGTTGTGAGTATTAAAATAATGTAGGAGAGAGAATGAGTGGAGGGAATAGTAAAGATTCTTTTTCATTTTAGGTAAAAAAACAAAGTATGAACCATGTAAATGGACGCCCAAAATAGAAAGTGTGAACCATGTAAATGGACGGAGGGAGTATATATATATATATATATATATATATATATATATATATATATATATATATATATATATATATATATATATATATATATGTATATATGTATACATGTATATACATATATATATATGTATATATATGTATATATACATATATATACATATATATATGTATATACATATATATATGTATATACATGTATATACATATATATATGTATATACATGTATATACATATACATATATATACATATATATATATATACATATACATATATATATATATATATATATATATACATATATGTATATATATATATATATATATATATATATTATATATATATATATATATATATATATATATATATATATATATATATATATATATATATATATATATATATATATATATATATATATATATATATATATATATATATATATAATTTTTTTTAATAAAAAATATCAAATTAGCGATGAAAATATCCGTCGGTAATTTGGTATATCAAAAATAAAAATATTGAAAAATTTAATTTAATTATAGCGACGGATTCTAAACAATAACGACGGATTATTCCGTCGCAAAATATTATAAATTTGTCATCCCATTCATATTATTAGCGACGGTTTGGAATCGATTAGCGAGGGATTGGTTCGTCGTTAAATTACCGACGGACATGAAATTCGTCGTTAGACATTAGCGACGAGGGTTTTAGCGACGGAATAAATCCTAAGGTAATCCGTCGATAAATCGTTTTTGCGACGGAATTTTGGCTTTTAGCGACGGATTTTTCCGTCGCTAAAACCTGCTTTTCTTGTAGTGCTTGTGTTTTTCTTTTCCTAAAACTCTTGTAATATATATCCTCCTTGAGAGAAGAATAAACAAGAAGAACTTTTGCCCTAATTAAATTTCTACATTTTCCCCCTCCAACTTTGATAAGATTTTTGCTCACGCCTACATTGATAACCATTTGCGACAATGATATTCCAAAATTTGCTATTTATAGAATCGTAAATCTTCTCATTCTTCATCTGATAGAACTCTTTCTAAAGGCCATATAGAATCGTAATGTGAAATGAAAAACTAAACTAAAAATATACTAGCCCAATAGCTACCCAACTTATATTCATCACAATAGTCACTAATAATCTAAAATAAGCGTGAAAGAGAAGTAGAAATAATGCGTGATAGAGAAGTAGAAGTTATTCAATCATATCTTAATCTTGCCAGCATACTCAAATGAGATCATTGAGGATATAAATGTAAGCATGCGACGCTTAAAAGACTAATGTCTCAAAATCGAAACTGTATGAAAAATACAGTCATTGAGGATGTATATATCGTTCGTTCAACGATTGTAAATTAGAAGATGAAATTATGTTTGATACTATTAGGTATAAAATAGGATTCATGTAAAAGTACAAGTATTTAAGTTTGGTATATACATGGAATTCCATAGTTATTTCAATTTATTTTTACGTTGGACTATTAATTAATTTTGGCATTTTACTATTTTGTGACCAAATTTATCGCACCTTGTTGAACCGTTAGAACTCTCAACCCAAATATAGGCTTTCAACATGAGATCTTCTCTGTCTTTCCCAAAATTAAGCTCAACTTCTGGTTTCTATTTGACTACCATGCACCCACCTAGGACTAGAACAAAATCATTTGTTTTACCAAATTCTATGTTGAAAATTTAAGCTCTCCTATCCTTCTGTGTGTGTTTGTGTGTGTGCCTCCTCCCTGAAAAAAAAAAAAAAAAAACATCCCATTTTCTGAAGAAGAACATTCTAGGAAAACATAAAATTTCAATTAATTTGAGATTCACTCTATTTTGGGTACAACAAATTTTAGGGATGTCAACATATTTTTGGCATCCGTTGATGGAGAGCGTATTGGAGAAGTTGATGTGAATTTGTTGTCCTCAAAGGGAATTCTGTTATAAATCCTTTGAAGGTATGCTTCACTATTTCTTTCGTATATATAGGAGAATGTCTATAATCTTACGATCTTACTTTGTGTGTTAATGAAAATAGAAATCAGCATATTTGATCAATCGCGAGAAGCTTGCTTGCTGAGGGAATTTAGCCAAGATGACGCAAACGATGAAAGGTCTACTGAAAGGCCTGAGATATATATCACAAATTTTTGGTATATATTTCACATTTCCTTTACCTCATTGCAATTACCAGAACCAATTTTTTCTAAAATTCTCAGAACATACAATTTATATTGAGATCTTAGAGCTTAGAAAGTTTCGCTAATGCCTTCACCTTGGTTGTCCAAAGATCCAGAAGAAGAAAAAGAAGAAGAAATTGAGATTGGTATGCCTACGGATGTAAAGCACGTTTCCCATATCGGATGGGATGGTCCTTCATCAGCTTCTCCTAGTTGGGTATGAGTTCTTATTTTATTTTTTCATTTCCGCTTCTTTTTTCGCCTTGCGATTAGAGTGAGAATTCAATATAAAGCGAGTATATAATGAAATTTTAAAGAATTTATGATCTTCCATTTTCGTCCAATCCGTTCTCTTTTAGAGCTTACAACCATTTATTTTTCTACAGATGAATGAGTTTCCAGCTCCTACGGAGTCATCTTCCGGACCACTTGAAGCTAAGGGAAACCCTACGACCATATCATCTAACAAAGGTAACGATTCCATGCCCCCCCCCCCCCTTTAAGCCTCCGTTGAGGTATTTTTCTTTTCTATTGAAATACAAAAATCCAATTCAAGTATTGAGAATATTAACCAGACATATGTCATATCAACACGATCTTATTAATTCTGTCACTAAAGATCATGCTGATATATGATATGACACGTGTGGCGTGTCATCTCAAGTATTATATATTTTTATGACGAAATAATTTAATCACTTTTAATAATATTGTCTTTTTAACTGATCAAGTAGTTAAAAGGATGCCTTCAATAATCCAATGAACAAACTTTTGATATATTTCAATGAATGTAGACATAGTCGATATTCAGAAGCCGTCAGATGCACCATTAGATTCCCCGACTCGACGTAAAGGAAAGCAATCCAAGCGCAATAACACCTCATCAAACGACTCAGTAGGGTCCCCTAGTCGAGACCCATCGGGCATTTCTAAGCCCAGGCGGCCCAAGAACTCCGCTCTAGGATCTGAGTCACCCTCACAAGACCCAAGTGGAGCTACGAAAAAGTCAAACCGAAAGAAGACAAAGGGGTCATCGGGTGGGGGGTCAACAAGACCTTCAAGATCAAAAGGCACTGATCAGATGGCCAATAATTTTCCGTTCTCGGATCCTGGACCTGACTACGGGCCAAAGGACGATGGGATTAAATCAGTTTTTGACAAAGGAAATATATGATGAAATCCCGAGAGGCAGCCGTAGTTTAAAAACTTCCGCGACAACATTTTCAGTGCCATTCAGCTAAGAACTAGATCATTCTCAAAGTGGTACTACCACATTTCTGTACATGAAGTTGAAATTGTTCTAACATGTAATACTAAATTTTCCTTTTTTTTTTTTTTTTTTTTTTTATTATGTTGATTATCTTTTGGATCTACCTCTAGAGAATGTTAATTAGGAGCTAGAAATTGTTTTTGCTACCATTATTTTCTTAAGTGAAAACAGCTTAGTTTAGAATTAGTGAATTGGTTCATAATATTGTTGATTTTTATAAATTGTTCAAGACTATCATTCTTTCCATGTTTTCCCAATATGGCTTCTTTCAAGCATTTTATCAAACAGGTACTCAGCAGGCAATCAAACCCACAACTTAACGTGCTGATGATCCATCTTAAACCGGAAGTCCATTTTCTTGCAATCTCTGCAAGTGAAAGACGAATTGAGTTAGAAATTCACCGCATGAAGGCGATTGCGGTTCTACAACAGGGTTTATTTGATGTTGCTCTCAACCTGTTTGTTGAAATGCCCCAATCAAATTCGTGCCATCATTCATGGCATGAATGATACCATGGAGAAAGCATACGCAAGGAACAAAATAAAGTTCAAAAACAGAACCTGGAATAAAGCACTGAATAGGGAAAGTCATAGAGGAGAGCATCGGAATCAAATAAAGTTGCTTTAGAGATCTGAAATCATCTTATCTCATCAGTAGCTAGTGCGATAAGACGACGATCCCTTAGACAAAGTATAATAGTAATGGGGTGAACTCGAATAAGAGTTTGGCCACAGACTGATTTGTTGTCAACTCGGGAGCAGAAAGAGGAAGAGCAATTACGTAAAAAGTACTACTTGGGATTGAGAACACGCAATGTTGAGATAATATTCTATTCCTGCCATTTACTGGGAGAAACAGAGAGAATAAATTCCTTCAACACCCGATTCTTTGATGGATCAGCCAACTCTGTCGTGCGTTTGAGTTGGGGAATACTGGCATTGTGGAAAGGGAAAATAGAGGATTCTAAACTCACTGTCTTGTGCTAATCTTTATTGCTTTATGGGGGCACTGCAAGGAATACTAGGAAAAGAAACAAAGCAAGGTGACATATCTTTGTTGAATTTTCTATAACTAGAAGTGTATTTGGTAGTACTAGTTCTCATTACTCAAAGTACGTGGTAGTCTACGATTCATTGGAAAATTAACCATTTCCATGGCTGAATCAGTTGTGTCTTTTGTTGGGCAAAGAGCTTGCGAGTTGCTGCTTACTGAAGCAAAATTCTTATATGGTGTGCGTGGCCAAGTCGATGAGTTGTGTGCAGAACTAAGACGGATGCAATGTTTCCTGAAAGATGCTGATGGAAGAGAAGAGGAAAGCGAGTTGATTCACAATTTGGTTGTGGAAATCAGAGATGTTGCTTACGATGCTGAGGATGTTCTAGAAACTTTCACATTCAAGGTTGTAACCAGGGGAAGGAGATCAACAGGAATTGGGAACATCCTAATCAGATTTTTCTGCTTCATTAAACAAGGTATCCTTTAATTTGGTATTACAAATTTACAAATGGAGGGACTATCATTTTATTGACTCATAAGTTGTTTTTTATTTGTATGACAAACTTGGGCTTGTTCAGTTTCAGCTGAATCTCTAGTTACTTTATGGTTTATGATTTATTTATCTGAAATCATGTTTGATTTGAAGTATTTATGATGGTTAATAAAGAATGGTATAATGGGCATTATTATATTTTAATTAAAAAGCACTATTTATCCTTGTTTTCATTGCCCAATAACCATGAAGGTGAGTGTTTATAGTTTATTCAAGCTTTATGGGTGAGCAACCACAATGGAAGGTATTTGAGAGCTCCTTATTTTTATGAAAAAGCTCCAGAGAGCTTTTTGCCATTGTGGAAATCACTAAAGAAATCATTAGTAAAGAGTAGCTCTTTCTACAAAGTGCTACTTTTTGTGATTTTAGCATTTAATGCTACCAATTCCTGTGCAAGTCATTCATCCTTCTTATTATATGTGGGACCCATAAAAGAGTTGATAAGGAGTTTTACCATTGTGGAAAATAGCTTGAGGTTTTTAAGTTCTTTTTTTGATGATGTGGCATATAGGAATACAAATAATAATAAAAAAAAACTATCAAAATAGCTTTACCATTGTAGATGCTTTGCTGATTCTGAAAAAACAGCTATAAATCACATAAGTTGGTTCCAAACACTGAAAATAAACAAACTTCGGTTTTCTTTCTGAAGTTCAGCTTTCTAAACAAATTTTACGATTTTTTTGAACCTTCAATGGTTAAAATTCAATATTTTCCAACAGGTATAGCTCTTCATGAGGTTGGATCAGAGATTGAGGCTATCAAATCCAAAATTAGCAAACTTATAACAAGTTTGCAGAACTATAGCATAAGGCCAGCAGGTGTTCCTCAAGGAGATGGATCATCAAGCTCTAGGCAGGAGAGACAGCGCCAACTAAGGTACTCTTACTCCCATCTTGTTGAAGAGGATTTTGTGGGATTTGATAAAGATCTAAATATATTAGTGGACACGTTGGTTGACTGGAGAAAACAGTATCACGTTGTTGCTATATGTGGAATGGGAGGCCTCGGGAAGACCACAATAGCTAGGAAGGTTTATCATCACCGTGATATTCGTTGCAGTTTTGATAACTTTGCTTGGGTTTGTGTGTCCCAACAATGGCAACAAAAGAACATAGTTCAAGGGATCCTTAATGACCTTGTACCAAGGGAAAAGGAGCAGAATGCAAGCATGACAATGGATGACTTGTTTAAAAGACTCTATGATTTGCAGCTGGAGAAGAAGTGTTTGGTGGTTCTTGATGATGTTTGGTTCATGCAAAGTTGGGACAGCCTGAAAGCTGCATTTCCAAGTGGAATAAAGACTAGTAGCAAGATATTGGTCACTACTCGTAATGCAGAGGTTGCACTACATGTGGATCCCAAATGTTTCCTTCACGAACCAAAGTTTCTAAGCGAGGAAGATAGCTGGAACCTACTTCAGAAGAAAGCATTCACGAGGCCGCAAGGTACCCTTGTCTTGGTTTCATATATTCCTAAACGTTTTATAGTTAGGTTGACGCTTGTCAGTGAAGGTTGATAATTTTTAGCGTTCATTTCCTTTATGTGCATATAAAAACAAAGCAATCATAGATGAGCTATACTACATGCACAAAAAAGTCACAAAATGGCCACAAAATCATGGGTGATCATTAAATGGCCTGACCCATAGACTAGGTAGTCAACCTATCATTGACAACTAAGATTTCGTGACCAAAATTTTGTGAGCGATTTGTGTGTTCGTAGTATTACTCGACATACATATATATGTCGATAAAAGAAATTCGATTTACCCACCGTAGGTAGGTAGTCCTACGGGGTTGTATTAGGGTTTTAGGATATTGTATGAGAGCTTTCCAGGTAGGGAGGCGTTACACGAATCACCGAATAATAATGAAAAGGAAGAGCGAGAATAGGAACTAAGAGGGTTTTTGAGAGAGACAAGTATTGCGAGACGTGTTGGTATGTCTCTAGAAAGAGAAATATTGTAGAGGATGACCTTGTTACTTGGTGCAAATGAATACCAAAGTGAGGTATTAATACGCAATGAGTAAGCTCATGTGCACGGTATATGGTCCATGGTGGTAGACCATCCCTCAATTCACCCTTATAAACCCAACTAGGCCACGTGTAACCCAATTATTGGACCACGTGGTAAACTTCCTATTCTATCCTCTAATCTACTGCTCCTCGGTGATCCCGATAAGAGGAGAAGACTTTCCCTGACATTGTCTAATTGCGGGAAGTACTTAGAGGATAATAACCCGCATATCGCGGGAGAGAAAGACGTATCCGCGGGACGGAGATACGTCTGGTAGACGATCCGCTGGACGGAGATGCGTCTGCGGGAGACGATCCGCGGGACGGAGATACGTATGTGGTAGACGATCCACGGGGCGGAGATGCAGATACGTCTGCGATAGACGATCCGCCGGACGGAGATGCGTCTGTGGTAGACGATCCACTGGACGGAGATGCGTCCGCGGAAGAGATATATTCGCGTGATAGAAACCAGTACGCGGGTAAAGGGGCAACATATGTGAGGCATGTGCGCGGAACATGTATATCCTACACCCACCAAGATAGACCTTTGAAAGAATGATTGATGTTTATCTTTTGGTTTGAAATTAAAGCTTTCTAATGAGAGAGGTCCGGTGCTGGATTCGCCCTCTTATACCTTCATCCAAATACTATTTACGTAAAGTAGCACATGCATTTGTGTGAGCTATGTATACTACTCAATGAAAGCAATATTACTCCGTACTAGTCACTGCATTATCCTCCAAAATACAGAGGGGCAGTTGGCCCCTCTAATCACTGAGCGACTATGCCTAATGTCCGCGTCCAAGGCTATAGAGTAGAACAGATTAGTGACTGATTTTAGGAAATCTGTTTTAAATATGTTAAATTTACATTTACCCTTCTTGGTATTCGTCCTTTTGTTGAAACACATTTGAATTAGCAGTTAGATTTGGAGGCAAACACAGTCAGTCCTAAGTGGGGATAAAGTACTAAAATTAAGTTAGTAGCTAGTCTCACGACGAGCGTAAAACGTTGTTAGTCCACAATGGAAGAGGCAACACAGGTTTTATGATTGGCGATGAAAACAAAAAGAAGTTTCATAAGTATTGAAGGGTAGTAATAACTCATGTAGGCTAATGGTTTCCTTAGTTCTGTATTTTCTTTCTTGTTCCTTACAATGTATTTTCATAAATTTACACCATGGTGGTTAAATAATTCCAGTTCCTTTAGCAGCTAGTTTTATATGCATATTATTTCTCATAATTTACCCTTTCTTCATCAGAGTCCATAGTTGGCAAAGAGATGGAGAAGAAAGGATTAGAAATGGTTCGAAAATGTGGAGGTCTACCGCTAGCCATAGTTGTGCTTGGAGGACTACTTGCAAATAGGCATACAATCAAGGAGTGGGAGATGGTGCATCAGAGTATGGATGTACATCTTAGAAAGGGCAAAAGCATTGGAACACAAGAAGTCACTGTTCAAGATGTATTAGCTTTAAGTTTCAACGATTTACCATATCAGTTGAAGCCATGTTTCCTTTACTTGGGTAACTTTCCGGAGGACCATCACATTGGGGCAGAAACTCTCTGTCTTCTGTGGTTGGCTGAAAGTCTTATATCAGTAGAAGATCAAGGGGAAGGAGAAACAATGGTGGACGTAGCAGAGCGTTATATAGGTGAACTGGCTCAACGAAGCATGATTCAGGTGAAGTTTATAACCGATGATTCATGGTGGGTAACTACTAAGAGATTTGAAACTCTTCAACTTCATGATCTCATGCGGGATCTATGCTTGTCAAAAGGGCGGTCGGAAGAATTTCTCAAGGTTCTTGATTTTAGGTCATCTCGTAGAAGTGAACCATCTTCTGTGGCCGGCGTGAGTAGAGCACGTAGGCTTGCTGTTTTTGTGAATAAGGATAGTTCTGAAAATGTTAGCGTACAAGAGGAAATGACTCGTGTTCGGTCACTCGTATTCCTCAACCCGAACGGATGGTGGCAGAGTTTGAGGTGGCCGGCAGAGATACCAGATCTGAACGCTTTCGCATTCTTGAGAGTTCTAAGTCTTGATGGCTTTGACTTTCGTGAGAAAAAGTTTCCCAAAGGAGTAGGAAAGCTTCTCCATTTGAGGTACCTAGGCCTCAGAAACTGTCACTTGGAGGAGTTGCCTTCATCCATAGGCAAACTGCATTACTTGCAAACCCTCGATTTACATCCGTTTGATGAAATAATGATCCCAAATGTGCTATGGAAGATTGATCAGTTTAAGCATCTGTATCTTCCAGAAAACTTCTGCATTGAAGGCGATGAAAAGTTGAAATTTGAAGGCTTGAGCAAGTTGGAGACACTCCGAAACTTTGATCCAGGTACATGCAACGTTAAAGATCTGGTCAAACTTACCAATCTCAGGAACTTCGGAGCGCGTGTGACAAGAAATCTCGAGGATGCCCAAGAAATAATCAATTACCTCAACATAGCCATCCAACAGCTACGACAAGCCTGCCTTGTTGTCAAAACCTCTTCTGGTTTCTGTGGTAGCACGGGCATATCTATCATACAACAACTCTTTGGATGCCAATCTCTTCATTTCTTGGGGCTAGAAGGGCGTATTGATAAACTACCAGAGTACGGATCTAACCATTTCTCTTCTAGCATCACCAGGATAAACATGTGTATGTCGAAGCTTGAGGAAGATCCTTTGGCGACGCTAGAAAAGCTTCCCAACTTGCGAGGTCTCATATTATACATGGATGCATATTTAGGTGCAGAAATGGTGTGCTCTGCTATGGGTTTCCCTCAACTTCGGAACCTTAGATTTTGGTATTTGCACAGTGTGAGGAGGTGGAGGATTGATGAAGGAGCTATGCCTAATCTTTTGAGTTTAGAGATTAACAATTGCAGGGAGTTGGAGATGATTCCTGACGGGATGAGATTCCTCACTACCCTCCAAAAGTTGAATATTTACGACATGCCAGAAGCATTCAGGGAAAGGGTACGAGTAATAAATGGTGAAGAAGGAGAGGACTTTGACAAAGTCCGGCACGTCCCTTCCATCACATTTTCAATACTCTGATCAGAAGGTATCTTTTCAGGGAGCTGTGACGCTTGTATCAGGCAAATATTCATTTACTTCTACAAAGATTAAGTAGAGTTTCATTTCCTATGTTGAATTACTGTTCTGTATTTGTTTGTGTCTATCCGTTGAATCGCCCAGTTTTCTTGTAACACACAAGACTTCCAAATGGAATCACCAGTAGTAGAATGTGGATCCCAAATGCTTCCTTCACGGACCCACCATGAGAGACTAGGGTGCTCATACCCCTGTTTATACTATGAGAGATGCTGTGGGTTTGTTGCTTGTGTATGTGTGGATGCCCATGACAGTCATGTTGCCGTCTTTATGTTTCTTCTGGCTTAGAAGTTGTAAAATTTGGGGCTCCGCTTATGGTTCATTCACTTATTGGACGATCAGCCCTGCCATTAAAGCTGCAGTGGGTGATGTGAATTGAAGTTTAAGTATTCTTGGTGGAATATAATTGTTTATGTGAGCAACTTCCCTTTTGGCTTTTGAAATTTGCTGCTACCTATGGGGATGGATAGATATCTTTGTTAGTTAGAGTATTTATCTGTCATTAGAGTAATTGTTTTCACTCCAACATGTTTATGAGCAACAGTTCTCTTTTTGTTTGCAGATACAGATCTGAGTTTAGGGTTAATATTTTCTAATTTCACCCCTTTATATTTATGAAATTTTTCTTAAGGTTAATAGTTTTACTTATTATAATGATGAGGCTTTTGTGAGGAACTTTGTATTATGAGAGATTATTGTGGCCATTTTAATTGTAATATGAGGTATTGAGATTAGAGATGCCAAGAGGGGAAGCCCAGAAAGTCAATTGCTCAAGTACAAGGACCAAAGTACAAAAGAGGAAAATTCAGGGACCAAAGTACAAAGCTAAAAAGTTGGAAAGGCAGGAAAGCTAAGACTCGTGCTTGTAGGCACGACTCGTGCCACCAATCAGCACGAGTGGATTTGGGAGCACGACTCGTGATGAGAAGGAACGACTCGTGACCATGGGCACGAGTCGTGCCAATGGCGGATGCTGACGTCACTTGGCTGGTGCAGTTTGTTTTCTTTTGGAAACCTTTTTATTTTATTTTCTTTCTTTTTCCTTTTAATATTAGGTTATTGGGATGGAGTATAAATACTCCTTTTGAAAACATTATTAGGGTTCGAACTTTTACTTTCTTTTGGAGATTATTACTTCCATGGAGAACTGCTTTGAAATTGATTATTAAACCGTTCTTGATTTCAATTGAGGTTAATTTCTTTTTATCTCTTTTATCCTATTTATATTTTCTCCTGTTCTTGATTGTCTAAATTGATTTCTAGAGTTTTGCAATTAGGCCGATTGTTAAATCTTTGTTATTGATTTATTGCTAGAATTCCCTTTGATTGTGTCAATATAGGGTTTTACAAGTAGCATCTTTATAGTCCATGCATGTGTCATGGTGGATTGTGAATTAGGAGAAAATAAACAATTATCTAATTGAAATAACAATAGAAAGTGTTCTCGATCTTTATCTCTTAAATCGTTAATCAATTGGTATTTTGAATCTAGACTGTGTTAGTTAGGTTTGAATACTTAGGGTTATTAGTGAGTGTGTCACTAAAAAAAATCTGAACCACCATCCTTTTCACGCGTTGCTGGTTTCAAGTTTCTGATTGTATCAGATCTGGTGACTTTCAACCAAACCAAATTGGTGACCTTCAGGTATATGTTCATTCATCTGTAATGAAGCATGTACAGAAAAATAGCATTTAGAGAAATGTATCTAATTCTCTGTGTACTATTGTTAAAGCGTGTAATGAAGTACTCCCTCCGTCCCATACCTACGTGCACACTTTCTATTATGGGCGTCCCAAACCTACGTGCACATTTCCTAAAATGGAAAGGAATCTTTACTATTCCCTCCACTCATTCTCTCTCCTACATTATTTTAATACTCACAACACCATTATAATTTACTATTCCCTCCACTCATTCTCTCTCCTATTTTATTTTCACACTCACAACACTTTCAATATAATACTCTCTCTTTAATTTACGTGAAAAGTCAAACTAGGCAACAAGGTCCGGGACGGAGGGAGTATATACTTGATGTGTCATAACAAAATATGCTCGATAAATGTTTACCCGGCCCAAGTCCAAATATGGACTATAGGGGCCCATATGTCGTGAGGATATCGTCAAAGTTGATTATTATATGATTGGTCTAAGTCATGTTTTAAGTTATGGTTAAGGCCTGATTCCCGCCTAAGGCTGGTTTGTCGTCATGCAGCAAGTGGCTTGTCGCATGACAGGAAATGGCCTTCCCGCATGCCTTCCCGCATGTCTTCCCGCATGTTTTCCCGCATGTCCCGAATGTGCCTTATATGGTCTTCCCACATGTCTTCCCGCATGTCTTCCCGCATGTTTTCCCGCATGTCCCGAATGTGCCTTATATGGTCTTCCCGCATGTCTTCCCGCATGTCTGATGTTGAGTCTTGGGTCATATAAATACTCCCTTCCTTCATTTTCAAAGGTATGTCTCAAATTCAAGCTTTCTCTCTCCTCTCTCTCTCTCTAGAAATATATGATAAATTTTATCGGATTGATGATTCTCACGCCGGAGGGTTTGTGGGGGGAAAACCCCCCACCCCTAACGGTGTTTTGTGTTGTAGGTCCCATTTGAGATCGGATCCGTCGGAGCATGTTTTTTTCCGGTCCGGCCGCTGCCGCTACCCCGGTGAGTTTCCTATGCACCATTTTTTATGGTAGCATCAATACTAAAATTACATGGAATGTGCTTCTCAGTCATGCCTACTAAACAAGAACCAAGGGTAAATTAAGTTAAGTTTTTACAAGTAGCATTCATCGTTGAAAAATGACTTTTAGTTACCATTTGGGGGTGGGGGTGGAAGAAAGATGATTATTTTCTTCTGCAACTTTTATTGGGAAGCAGTTGAATGGTATTCATAACGCAAAGGTGTAAGGTGAGAGGGAAAGAACAAGGCCTCAGTTGGCTAAAACAAACACTTCCTAGTTACTGATAAGAATTATACTCCGTAGCAACATTGCCTAAGTAAAGGTGTGAGCCGTTCTCAGTTTTGTCCTACAGAGGAACAAGTGTGGTAAGTGGTAACTCGAGCTGAAGCTCATTGATAATATATGACTATGCGTTTATTCATTTTTTTTTTCCTGTAAGAGGTTACAACGGCCATATATCAATCAGATCCCAAACGAAAATAAAACACAATATTAATCTTGAAAATTGCAGGTGAGGTAAATTGTAACAAGAAACACAGTTTAGGTAAAAATAGCAATAGAGAAAACCACAAACTAGGTCAAGGATTAATTTTCTATGTGGGCCCGGAATAGTGGAGAAGTTACAACATTGTGAGGTAAGATTTCATGTGATTCCATAACTTGGTTAAATAGTACATTGGGACACTACCTTTATGAGACTTTGAACTGTAAATGTTATACACCCCTCCTAATATAACTTGAAAACGCTTTGATTACTGCAGAAGAAGAAGATTGTGAAGAATTTGGAATGCTGCCATTTGATGCCTAAGCTCAACCCTCTCTCCTCTGCTCTTTAGAATATGACCCCTCCCTGTTTTGTTCTTTCAAATTCAGTCAAATAGCCTACTCGGCTCGTGCATAATTCTGTTTATCTCTATAGCAAAATGATTGTACATATTTTACTATGAGATGAGAGATATTTCGAGAAAAAAATTGATGTCCCTCCATCCAAAATAATTTATTTTGGATCGAAGGGAGAATATCATTGTATTCATAGTTTGTAAAATGATGGAGTACTTTTTAAAATGTAATTGCAATAACAATAAACAGACGTTCATTTTCGACTAGGATTTCTTGAATGAACAATCATTTTAAAATCCATACTACAATATAGTTACGACGTCTCTACATTGAAGACCATCTCCCCATTAGGCAAATTTACAGATATAGTTACGACGTCTCTACATTGAAGACCAAGATGAGGGTTGCTTCATCTTTTATGTCAAGAGACGACAACATCATGCAATTTTCAAGTAACTTTCCAGCATATAAAAGGGTGCATGTATCAGAGTCAAATCCCGCTTTTGTCTGAATCATAAATTTGATTTTGTGGATTGAGTCATGCTTCTTTGCTTCGACCTCGATTGTCTTTTCTTGGGAAGATATTCTAATAGTTAGTTTCACTATTCCTGAAGTTTGGAGAACAAGATGGAGAGTGGAATTCTCTTTTATGCCACAATCTACTAAATTTTCCTCATTGATGAGACATTGCCCACCGTTATAAAGATGCTGAATTTTTTTCGAAAAGCCTTCCTTCTCATGCATTGCTGATTTCAAGTTTCTGATAGTATCAAATTTGGTAACTTTCAAGGCAACCGTTTTGGTGGCCTTCACATATATATTCATCTGCAACAAACATGTACATTATCAATCAGCGTTCAAAGAAATGTATCAAAGGGAAGAGCCAAATACCCTTTACATCCCCAACAAACAGGTAAAGATTTATGTGATTCCATGTTTTTATTATCATTATTAATCTTTTTGCTATAGTTTCTCTACCTACTTTTCTTACCCTAATGTACTCCTTCAGAAAATTACAGCCCAATTTTACTTATATTTAAGCATTTTCGTGTTATATGTACATAAATACCCTTAATACCATGATGAAAATTGCGTCATGGACTGGACTGATTGGTGCTTCATAACAAAACAAAGAAGGGCAGTAGTTTATTGAATCATTTTGCTTTATTCCATCACATTCCCAAGCAAAAAATAGTGAGTCTTTGGCTCTATCGAAAATGATGGAGCCAAAAAATGGACATTCGTTTAGGGATGGATATTCGTTAAGGAACAAAATGAGTACCTAATATCAACATTTGCTTGTTTTATTAAAATTTTTCCTCTCAAGTGCAGTATTTTGCTGGTAAAATAGACTTTGGTTCCAAGAATGTGAGCAAAATTGATACCAGTGGATGTAACTTGTAAGACTTAGTATGATAGTGCTAAGGGGTATTCCCCATCTGACATCACCCCAAAAAAAGATTTCATAATCCTAAATTTCTTGTCTCATGATCAATTTGAAGTTCTTTTAAGCTATGTTCCAATCAAAGGGTCCACTTTTGAAGTCAAAAGACTTGAAGAATTAACAATACATCTGGATGAATGTATTATGTATGCCCTAAGGGGCCGTTTGGTAGCCCTTCTTAGGCTGAATAGGATTATTAATTCAATAAGTTTGGTGTTTGATACTGATGCTGCAGGAATTGTGCTTATCAATCTTCCTCCACGTGGCAGGACTGATCACCTGGCTCCTTGACCTGAAAACAGAACCCACGACTAGCCGGATGTGTCTCCGGCGAAGACGCTCGGGCGTGAGAGTAAGATCACAGTTGTATATAGCTCAAAATGTATAGAATAATGAATTCTGATAACAAAATGGCAGTTACCTTTGCACCGTTGGTAGTGATGAAGTATTTATAGGTAAGAGTAATGTATTTTTGGTGAGGAGACATGTCCTCCGAGATTATAGCAGCGGTTATTCAGTCATGTGAACGTGTTGGTAACTGTCCCTGATTTGTAGGGATGTGGTTACGAGAATAGTTCAACCGAATACACCTGCAAGTATCAAGTCGTCACTTGTTAATTTAGGTCGAGGTCGCCACTCGTGGAATGGTCGACCTGACTGTCGGGTAGAGCATGGTTCGTACCCGAATTGTAGCATGGATCATGAGGTCGGACTAAGTTAGGTCGGGACCTGTAGGTCGGACCATGGGCTTAGTCGACTGTCGCTTGAGATGGGCTTTGGGCCTTGCTCTGACTGGGCCAGCCCTATTGAGAATGTGGTAGTCAAAGCTGGATGTAATTGGGCTATACTTGCTTGGCCCAACTCGGCACTTTTGGTATGTTCAGTGGCCCCCAACTTTCGAGTTGACTTCGTCGACTTGGAAGTTAAGAAGATTTCCGTGACGAAAATTGCTTTACTCGCAGGTCGATGTTAGTCTTGGAAGTAGGTCGACCATGATGACGTGGCAACATCCTGCTCGTAGGTGATGAACGGTGTAGATGTAGGAGCGCCGGTTTTTGTAATGATTACACCTTTGACGTTTGAGAGTCCGCCTAGGAAACTGTTTCCACCATTAATTAGGAAAATTAATTTCGAATTTCCCTTTGCCCTTTCCAATTCAGGAAGATATAAATTCAAGAATCCTTCCCCATTTACAACTTTCGCCTTCCCTGAACTCTGTGCGTGATTCCGGCGGTGATAAAGGAAGTTGACTCCTGCTATAACTTGGTGTTTAGCCCTCCATAGTTCCGTTTTCTCTTCACTGCTAAAGGTATTCCCCTTATTCTTTAAAATTAGGGCTTTAATTTCTGCACTTTCTTTGATTCCGCCATGGCTAGAACCTTTAGTACAGAGCCCGGAGCTTGGTATGGGTACTGTAAAGTCAATCGTAGGGTTTATAAACATTTAAACGGAGAGTGGAGGGAGATGACCATGGAGGAATGTACTTCAATTTTAACCCGATGGGGTTTGCAATTTACTGAATTAGCTTTGCCTGTAGGAGAGAACTTAGGTACTTTAGGGACGAATGACCCAAGAATAGAGTCTTTCCATCTTTTTCATGAGCTCCTCGATCATATTGCTATTTTTTACCTTCAGGACCCCAACAAACCTTCCTTCCTTAGGAACAATTGGATTTCCTGGGAATCTAGGTCGCCCTTAGACGTCTATTAGAGCTCCCGAGACTTCATATAGAACCGATTCCCCGTTTCCCTCTTCTTGTACGTATATGGAGACCCAAGGTGAAGTTCATGCGTCGACCTCGTCAAGCCCACGCATCGTGGATGCTTTCGAGTCCACCGTGGTGCCTGGCAGAATGAACAGGTTACGTTCCTCCAAAGGCACTTAGGGAAGCAAAATTTTCCATCTCGTTTCGAGCATGATACATGAATTTTGCGAGGTTGATAGGAAAGAATTCGATGTCACCTTGTATAGCGTAAATGATTACTTCAACCACTTTGAGGATACAGACGAGGAGGATCCCACAAGGGTGGCTTTTTATTATGGCCAATTTGAAGCCGGTTTGAGATTACCCCTGGACCCCTTTATAAATGAGTTCTTAGAATGCACAAATGCCTTGCCACTTCAACTAGGGGCCAACACCTGCAGGATACTGGTTTGTTTCATTATGGTTTGTAGATTTTTAGGATACGAGCCTTGTATGAGGGTGTTCAAGGAGTTTTTCAACATTAAGTTTGACAAAGATAGGGATAAGTACTCCTCCAAGCCAAAAATTTCCAAACCGTTCGCCAATCTCCCCGGTAAGGCCAGCGGATGGAACTCCTATGTAGTTGCGGTGGAAAGTAGAAGAGGATGGGAGTTTCCTTGCCCCGTGCTGATACAACTGGTGTGAGCGAGGAGAATTATTGGGATCCCTATTGGCACGATGAACTGCGTAGAAAGCTGATGGAGTTTACCAAAAAGGGGCCTATTAGTTGGCATGCCCTGGGAACCAATAAGAATAACTTTATCCGTGCTGGATTGATGGTCGGGAGTGGGGAGGTTGTACCCATGGTTCCAGTGGTTAGATGCCAAAGATATCCAGATTGGGTCACCCATGAGGAGCTCGACTCAGTTCAAGAAAGAATGCCATTACTGTAAGAAAGGTGTTGATCACTGTAAAGAAAAAGTGGAACACTTCGGGGGTAAGAACTCGACCATTCCATGTCCCTTGACACCTCCTGTCTTTGTTGATAAGTAAATGTCTTGCTCATATTTAGACTAATTGCTCGGATGTTGAACTCATTAATTAGCGTACAGTTTAACTCGCTGTTTGCTTACTTGCAATTTGAATTCGTACATAGAACATTCTGCTCGTATGTAGAATAATTAGCTCGCATATGTTTAATTCGCACATAGAACCATTTGCTCGTATGTGGAAATTACTTATGTCGATCTAATTTTTTATTGTTTCTATTTTGGTGCAGTTTTAACTCCCGAGCAAGAAGCAAACATGGGTCGAGCCGTTGATATCAGAAGAGCAAGAGAAGGCTGCGGCGGCACCAATGCTAAAAATCATCGAGAGAGAGAGGGCGTCCTTCGTCATGAGATACCGACGACAGCTTGATGTGAATCCCGCCGCCGATATCCCAAGAGAGGATAATTTGGAAGAGCCGCATGAAGACCCAGCTTCGGGGAAAATGTTGAGGGTAATAATGCCCAAGGCTCGAAGAGGCCCATGCCGCCGACATGGATGGGGTGGAGCCAAATGTAGAGCCCGAGGAGGAGGCTCGGCCGCGCCAGACCCGAGCTCAAGCCAAGTTGAAAAACAAATCCAAAGCCAAGGCCGCTCCAAAAGAAAATCTCACGTCATCTCTTTGGATGAGGATGAAGATGAAGACGATGGTGCCCCTATCAAGCCAAGGTAATCAAGATCGGGCCCCCAGAGCGACCTCGACCTTTGATCAAGTCAATGCCGGTGAGCCCGCGGGCACCGAAACTTTGGGCCCCCAATCCTCTCCCCGTCCAAGTTTCTTACGACGAATTGATTCGTGAGCCGGTAGTAGCCGAACCGAGTGAAGTGACTCCTTTGACCAGTGGTCAACCTGGCGAGAGAGTATCCCGAACTGGAATATGGTCGTGTGGTCGTCCCAGGGGGCCGACCAAGACCCGATCGTAGAGTTTACTCGCAAGCCATTGACACCAGAAACCTGTCGAGCTAGGGTTGGCTTGGCTTCCTCCGAGGTAACCCTTATGCTTTTAACCTTTTAAATCTTCCTGTTGCTTTTCCTTTCTTTTCCCCTCACTTGATCTGACCTCTTATATCTACTCGTCATTTCAGAGTCTTGCCATGATTGATTTAGCCACCACTTATTGGAAGGCGGCAGAGGAGCAGGAGAAGCTGGCCAAGACTATGTTGGCTCGTAAAAACGAGGAACTGGGAAAGCTGGAAGGTGATCATACTGAGCTGAAAGAGGACTACACCAAGTTGAAAGGAGAGTTCGACAAATTGAAGGAAGAGAACTCGGACTTGGATAGCTCTTATGAAGCTTTGAAGCTTGTGAAAGACAATGAGATCAAATTGAAGGAGGAGGCCTGGAAGAGCCTCGGGAGCTAACAAACGAACTCACTCGTCTCAAGGAGGAGAATAAGAAGATGGTAGCCGACTTGAACCGGCCAAGCAACACTGGAGGAGGTTCCCGTGACTTTGGCTAGGAAACAAGAAGAGTTGAATGCCGCTAGGGATCAATGGGAGGTCGACTGGCCGGGTGCCGCAAGAGAGCTAAGGAGGACGCCATAAAAGCTTTCAAAGACAAATGACGAGCTCCATATGCATGTCACCAAGGAGGCCCAAGTATTTTTCAAAGCTGGCCTAAGCCATATGGCTCGGCGTATTATCGTGGATCCTACGGTTGACATTTCAACCGAGAAGTCGGCTCAATGGGCGTCCGAAGATCCTTACAATACCGCAGCCCGACAGGCCACTCCTGGTGCCCTATACCGATAACGACAAGGAGCTCATAGCCAAGGATGATGAAGAGGCCGAAGCCGCACCACGGGATCCTCCCCGCAAAGAGAGCAAGTCAACTTTGACACTATTCTTGCCGAGCTAGAAGATTATGCAGATCCAGGCTTTGATGATGAGACTCCAAAGTATACGATCAGCGACTCAAGGAAGGTCGTCTATCAAACGGAGAATGTTCTTGGTGAGCCGTCTACTGTAGGTGAACAAACTGAAACCAGTCAAGCATCCATCACTGGCCAAGTGGAAGGCACTCCCCTTGAATAGACTTTGATTTTAATGGTTGATTGTAATCGAACAAGCTCCAAACATTTTTGCTTTTTTGTTTTTAATACTTGTATGCCTTGACCCTATTTTTGGGAGGCATGATACTTTGTAAGTTTGTCTTTGCCTAAGTCTTAGCCCACTTTGGGAGACTTAATTGTGTTTAATCGTAACTGACTTCTTTTATTGCATGTTGTATGCCTTTGATGCGAGTGTCGAGCTAGATGTAGATAGGATAAATGTGTCAACTTAAGTTTAAAGGTGACTTGATCTGTATTGACTTAGTCGACCTCAAACTTGGTTGACCTTCTTGTAAACAAGATTGACTATGAGTAAAACCTGCTTACGTTGTTGAAGCTGACCTAAGGGTCGAGCTAATTGAAACAGACTGACTAAGAGTCGAGTTTGTTAGAACGAAGTCGACTAAGAGTCGGACTTGTTAAATGAACAAAGCTGATTAAGAATCGAGCCTATTAGATCAAACTGACTAAGAGTCGAGTTTGTTAGAACGAAGTCGACTAAGAGTCGGACTTGTTAAATGAACAAAGCTGATTAAGAATCGAGCTTATTAGGACGAGGCTGACTAAGAGTCGAGCTCGTTGGGATTGGTGTAACACTATGTTTGATCGAATAAACTGCACTTTTTATTGAATTGGGAAACATGCTTACATCATCTTGAAACCTGAACTAACACAAACTTGAACTTGAAAACCGAAAGCTAGAAGTAATATTTGATCAAAGTGAGTAGCATGCCAAGGATGTTTCAACTCGTCACCTCCGGCGGGCTATCATGTAAGTTCCTTCCTTGACGACTCGAGTGACTACATAGGGACCTTCCCAGTTAGGAGATAGCTTGTTCTCGCCGGGTCCTTCTACCCGTCGCTTCAATCTTTCTCAACACGTAATCTCCAACCTGGAACGACCTTGCCTTGACCTTCTTGTCGTGGTAACTTTTAGTTCGCCGTTTGTAGTTGACCATCTCGGAGGTAGGTCAAGTTTCTCGCTTCGTCGATCGTGTCCAAGTCGATCAACCCGTTGGTGTCATTCTCGCTCGATCGAAGAAGGTCACTCTAGCCGTAGGGAATCTCGAGCTCAAGAGTGCCACGGCCTCCGACCCATATGTGAGAGCGAAGGGGTTTCCCCGTAGCCCCGAGTGGTTGTACGAACCGCCCAAAGAGCAAGGGGAGTTCGTCCAACCAATTGTTACGTCGACCTACGAGTCCCGTCTTGAGCGAAGATAGAACAAGCTTATTTGCCGCTCGCCTTGCCCATTTCCTTGAGGATATGCGACAGTAAGATTGCCAATGCTTGATTCCTACCCGATTCATCTCTCGCTTCAAGGCTCTTGAGAACCGTAGTCCGTTGTCGATACTATGGCTCTTGGAAAACCAAATCGGCACCAAATGAAATCATGAATGAAGTTTATAGCATTCTCCTCCGTGATGCGAGCTAATGGTTTAGCCTCAACCCATTTGGTGAAGTAATCTATAGCAACGATCACATACTTGCAATTTCCTCAAGGCGGGAGGGAAGGGTCCAATCAAGTCGACACCCCACATGTCGAATGGCCAGCCGCAATTACCGGAGTCTCGCTTGGCCAGTAGGCGAGGTAAGTTGGCAAACCTTTGGCATTGATCACATTGCCGAACAAAGTTGTGAGTGTCGCCTCATATGTGGCCGTAGTATCCCAAAGTGATTAACTTGTCGCAAGAGTCCTGGCCCCCGGGTGTCCACCACAGATCCCACTGTGTACTTCATGTATCAATAGGGCGACCTCGAGGGTGGATGCACTTTAGTAATGGCCGAGCATAGGATCTTCTGAACAGCCGCCTCCTTGAATGACATACCTCTGAGCTTTCTTTGACAGCTCGAGCCTTCTTCTCATCATCCGGTAGCTCGCCACTTTCTAAGTACGCCTTCATTTCCTCGATCCAACACTTTTCCCGAGTCCAATTTCTTGAGGGGTCATCTATGCATTGAATCTTTATCCTCTCATGTCGGATTTTCAAGGAAAGAGACGGGCTCATCATGTGGCTCCTCCGAGGTAGCTAATTTCGAGAGGAGGTCACCTAGCTCGTTGTCTTCCCTTCCAATCCTCCGAATCTCCTGTAATTCCAAGTCTTTTATCGCCTCCTTCACCAGTCAGGTGTGATTTGATCAATGTGGCACTAAGCACCTCGTACTCGCCTCTGACCTGATTGACTATCAATTGTGAATCACAGTAAGCCATGATCTTAGTTGCTCCAAAGCACTTGGCGTATTCTATGGCCGCTATCAAGGCCTCATATTCGCCTTGGTTGTTGGAAGCATCGAACTTGAACCTTAGGGATTCTTCATACACCTGCCTGCATTCCGGCTCGATCAAGACAATTCCAAACTCCACTAACGTTTTTGGTCGCCGACCCATCTCGAATAGACCTTCCAACAATCGTCGGGAAGGCTAATGACGCACTGGGACTCGGTTCTTTTCCCTTAGCTTTTTCTTTAGGAACTCGTTGCTCGTTGTCTTCCTTCGCGAACGTAAGCTCGACTCAAGAAATCGCCTAGAGCTTGAGCCTTCAACGCCTTTCGAGGTCGATACTCAATGTCAAATTCAGAGGGCAATTGACCAATTGAGGCGTCCCGAACTTTCGTGCTTGTGCAAGATCTTTCTCAAAGGGGCATTTGTAAGAACCACGATTGGATGAGCTAGAAAATAAGCTCGCAGCCTTCCCTTCAAGCTACGACAAGAGCATAGTGCGACCTTCTCCGCGTTGTAATACCCGCTTCCACATCCGATAAAGCTTTGCCGATATAGTACACAAGCTTCAAGCCCTTCATCCTCTCTAATCAATACCGCAAAGAATCGACTTGTCTCCCACAGATGTGTATACAAACAAGGTCTCTCCAGTGGCTCGGGCTACTCAAGAGAGGTGGAGTAGTGAGATAGTCTTTCAATTGTTGGAACGACGAATGACATTCGGTCGTCCATTCAAAGCTTTTCGTCCCCTCAATGCTTTCAAGAAGGGGAGAGACCTTTCGCCGATTTTGATATGAAGCGACCAAGAGCCGCTACCCTTCCGTTAAGTCGCCGCATCTCTTTCGACACCGGTAGGAGCCTTCATGTCAACTAAAGCCTTTATCTTCTCTCGATTAGCCTCTATGCCTCTTTCGAGATACCATGAATCCCAAGAACTTTCCAGCCTACTCCAAATACACACTTGCTAGGATTGAGCTTCATGTCGTTTGCTCTCAAGTTGGCGAATGTTTCTTTTAAGTCGACCACGTGATGTCCAGTCTTAGTTTTTATGACCATATCATCAACGTAGGCCTCCATGTTTCGGCCAATTTGAGAAGCAAAGACCTTGTTCACCATGCGTTGATAGGTTGCTCCTGCGTTCTTCAATCCAAAAGGCATCATATTGTAGCAGTAGATGCCTCCAGCCGCTTGAAATGCCGTCTTGACTATATCATCCTCATGCATTTTGATCTGGTGGTACCCCGAATAAGCGTCGAGGAAACTGAGGGTGGAGTGGCCAGCAATGGAATCAACTAGCTTGTCGATTCTGGGGAGAGGATAGCTGTCCTTTGGGCATGCAAGGTTCAAGGTCGTGAAGTCGACACACATCCGCCATTTGCCGTTCGATTTCTTCACCATGACCACGTTGGCCAACCACGTTGTATGAGTGGCCTCTTTGATTATACCTGCACTCAAAAGTTTTTGTACCTCTGCTTTGATAGCCTCTTCCTTGTCGCGAGCAAAACTTCTCAACTTTTGGGGTCTCGCTTTATGGTCGGGTTGACTTCCGCCTCCGTGAACAAATGCGACCTCCTCCTTGACTCCCCTCATGTCTTCTACTCTCCATGCAAAGACATCATTACTTTCTTTGAGTAGCTCGATGATTTCTGCTCGCTCCTCAACTGATAGCTGCTTCCCAATCTGAATTTTTTGATCGGGGTAAGAAGGGTTGGTGATTACCGACTCTAGCTCATCCACGCCTTCTAGCTCGGTCCATCTCTCGAATTGTAGAGTCTCCACTATGATCTCCCCGACCTTTTGTCTTTCCTCGCCTCCCAAGTGTGGAGCCTCCTCGCCTATCATATCATCAAGCTTGTCTCGCAACCTTGCTGTAGGGGCCCCCGAGTTATTGTCTATCTCGGAGGCATAGGTCTCCTATGACGACTGATCGACCATAACTACATCCGAATCGACCTCGCTGGTGTTAGAGTGACGTGTCGACTCAAGCATGACCTCGTCATTTGAGCGATAGGTCGACTCTACCACGTCGGTGATTGTTGACAATGGGTAGTTTTGTGATCGACCGAGACAGCCTTCAAGTAACCATCGCCAGCCTCAATCTCTAGCTCCCTTTTCTTTCTTTCTCTTAGAACATGATCCAAATAAGCACGAGCCGTGCTCAGACGCAACCCACTCCAAAGTGTGGGGAACTTTACTCGCCGGTGAGGAATTGATGCTACCATTCCAAGAGCGACTCCGTCCAGAATTCCAAGTATGGCGGCATAGTCACTATTTACATCAATTACGATAAATTGTACCTTCGAGACAATCCCGAGGGGTGCGCTGCCTAGGTCGACGTCGAGCGCTATCTCGGCCTTTTTTTAAAGCATCAACTCGGTGGTTGGTGAAGCCCTCCAACCTCGCCATCATATCTCTCCACTGCTCATCATTAAGGCCCATTTCCTTGAAAGTTTTGTAAAACAAAATATCCTTGCAGCCCCCGTGTCGACTAAGAGTCCGCTCGTCGTACATCCATCAATGAGACCTGGGATGACGAGAACTTGCTCCCTAGCCGCCATATTTGTTGCCAATTCGCTGGGGGTAGAAGCCGATTGCCTCATCTCTTATTTCTCTCTTTGGAGGCACATGGGGCCTTATTAAGCCGGAATATCTTGTGCTTGATGGCCGTGTTGCTTGCTTGTTCAGTGATGACCCCTGTGTTCGCCTAGGCCGCCTAGGTCCTTGTTGCCCACCCGTCGGCCGCTCACCTCCCCTGGGCCTTGAGGTCTCTTCACATAAGCTTCGAGTCTCCCCGGTCGACCATTCTCCGAATGATACGCTTTAATCCCAAGCAATCCTCTCGTGAGATGACCAAGTGTCTTTGTGGTAGTCGCAGCATTTGTCCGTTGTCCCGCCTAAACTTGTTGCCTGGATTCATCGGGACCGGAGGAGCCACTCAACAAAGATTCAAAATCTCGCCCGACTCACCGTGAGGGGAGCGAAAGCTTCGGGCACCTTCTCTCGTCGCCCTAGTTCTCGTTCTTTCCATTTTTATTGTTCCCCCATTCTTGTTGGAGTCCTTTATCGTCGCCGACTTCAACCTCGGGGCTCTTACCGTTCTTCTTTTCTTTCCTTTCCTCGGCTAGAGCGACATTATACACCTTTTCAAACAACTCCCGTCGAGTTGTGACCGCTCGGACCGCTGAGCTCGTAGTCCATGTCTTCTGAGGAAATACCACTTCGGAAGCAATTGATTACCTCCCTGTCGGTGAGGTCTTCCTCTATTTTATCAACCATCTCTTTGAACTTGGTGAAATAGCTCATCGAGCTTTCATTCTTACCCTGCACCAAGTTATTCAGATCCGTGACGGTTATCTTTCGAGCTCCCGCAATGAGAAGCGATCTAAGAATTTTGTTCTCGAAGCATGCCCATGTGGTGATACTACCAGCACTCAAACCATTCAACCAAGTTAAGGCCGCCCCAAAGAAGTGTGCTTAGGAGAGCTTTGCACATGTTGTCATCCTCATTGGCGACAAAACACATAGTGGCTTCCAGATGGGATATGTGGCTCCCGGCATTTGTCGACCTGCAGTACTTCTCCGTAAGAGGCAACCCGAAAGTAGGAGGAGGTCGACTATCTCGATTTCCTTGGAAAAAGGTCGAAGAGCAAAGTCAATTCGTTCAACCTTTCCCGTCTCTCTTTTTCTTCTCCTCCTCCCATTGCTCAAATTTCTTTTTCATCAACAACCATTCTCTCGGCATCGGGTCTCTCATCTCCCTGGAGGGGGAGCAAGATTCGACCTCTCGGCCCTCACTCCTAGGGGAGTCACCTCGCCTACTCCTCCCGTCTCGTGGGAATTGGCCCTCTCTCGATCGAACCGGGGATCTATGCCTCAGCATTTCTTTGAGGCGACCCGCGCCTCTCAAGAATGTATGGCGACCGCGCCTGCCCTCCTCTCTTATAGGCGACTGCGCCCATTTCGTCTCTTTGAGACCCCGATCTCTCGAGTTCGTGCCGGAGAAACATGCCTGTTTCTATTGGCCGTTAAGCGTGTCCTTAAGTCGACCGAGCCTCCCGCTCTCTATTTCTCGGTGAGGCCGGCCCTCGTGTCGTTACTCGGCATTACGCACGATGGTAGGAGCTCGCCGAACTATCCCGTTGTCGCCATTCTCGTCCCACACCTTCATTTGGCCTCATACTCCTAGCCTCGTTGTCCATTAGAGATCTCGAGTACGATCCACTCTTTCGTAGCGCACGTCGGCCCGCTTCCGCTCTCTTCCATAGCTATTAGGTCGGCCAAAATCCGGGCCCTCTCTAACATCATCTCTTTCTTGCTCATGTGGCCGTGCAGGGACTCCGCCGTGTCCAACGTTCACCCGAGCAATGGACGTTTAGGAGGGGGCGGAGCTCCTTGCCCATCCATGTGCCTTTGCCTCTCCTTGTGTCGCAAACCCCCGCCATCAACGATACCGGTAGAGCGTGTGGCTCTACCACGAGGACGATTTGGTGGGGGAGGAGGCAAATTCAAGTTTTCAAAGCATTTGCATTTGCATTAGTGTTGTTGTCGTTCACTTCTTCATGCCCAAGTGAAGCCTCGATACGTGTCCGTCCGAAGTCACCATTGTTGCAGTTGTTAAAAATTTCGAGGTCAAGTTGAAGCACGTTTCCTCAAGAATGGAACCAAACCGATGCCGCAGAATTGTGCTTATCAATCTTCCTCCACGTGGCAGACCGATCACCCGGCTCCTTGACCTCGAAAAATGTAACCCACGACTAGCCGGATGTGTCTCCGGCGAAGACGCCGGCGCGAGAGTAAGATCACGCTTGTATATAGCTCAAAATGTATAGAATAATGAATTCGATAACAAAATGGCAAGCATCTTTGCACCGTTAGTAGTGATGAAGTATTTATAGGTAAGAGTAATGTATTTTTGGTGAGGAGACATGTCCTCCGAGATTATAGCAGCGGTTATTCAGTCATGTGAACGTGTTGGTAACTGTCCCTGATTTGTAGGGATGTGGTTACGAGAATAGTTCAACCGAATACACCTGCAAGTATCAAGTCGTCACTTGTTAATTTAGGTCGAGGTCGCCACTCGTGGAATGGTCGACCTGACTGTCGGGTAGAGCATGGTTCGTACCCGAATTGTAGCATGGATCATGAGGTCGGACTAAGTTAGGTCGGGACCTGTAGGTCGGACCATGGGCTTAGTCGACTGTCGCTTGAGATGGGCTTTGGGCCTTGCTCTGACTGGGCCAGCCCTATTGAGAATGTGTTAGTCAAAGCTGGATGTAATTGGGCTATACTTGCTTGGCCCAACTCGGCACTTTTGGTATGTTCAGATACATTAAATGCAACCATTGTATTATTTCTAACAACCTGGATAGTAACCTCTTATCCCCTCTTATCCCCTTCTTATTAATCCCAAAAAAAGGGGTGGTATTATTAATCCCCTGATTAATAATCCCCTCACTATTAATACAGGCTAATCCTATCGGCTTACCAAACGAGCCCTAAGATTTATTGATTAGTTGATAAATAAATCTAAAGTTTAAGACTTCAATCTGAATAAAGATATTAGAAAACTTGGAAAAACGCTTATATGATCATGGTAAACACACAGCAAGATATTGGACATTGGGACCTACAAATGCAATTTAAGAGAAATATTAAAGAGAATTGTTATTTACCCCCGCAACATTACTGAATACCCATGCAATACTAAGTCTACCCAATATTCAACACTAGTCACACCACCCCTCTCCCTATTTTACCCCTTTCTTCTTCAGCACACCCAACCCCCCCCCCACCACCATTCTTCCCCAACCCATCGCTGGCGCTACCCTACTAAAATGTCGGTCTCCATCCAAAAAAGCTAAACCCACTCCCTCAGTTTCGACAAGAAGGTTAAGTAGGAATTGATCACTTTCTCCTTGTGCTTCTTGTCGAAACTGAGTTCGAAGTATCGTTTCTCAGTTTCGAATTGAATTGATCTTGATCGTCTTCTCCGCCGCTCATTTTGATGTGCTTTTTGGATTCCTTGCAGATGAATTTCTAGGTTAGTTAAATGCCCTCAAAGTGTTCGACGATTTTCTCAGGGCGAACTTGATGGAAACGTGTTTGTCTTTTTGGGTTTTGCTGATTTAGAGGCGATTGGCGTTGGGGCTGATTTTGGTGCAGAGGTAGGTTTCAGCGGCGTTGTAGAGGTGGCTGGTGGACATGCCGTCGCGTTCTTCGATGACTAAGGATAGGAGAGGCGATTTGGGTTTCCAGAAGAGGCGGAGGGTGGAGAGGATGTGGTGTTGGAGTGGGCGAGGGATTAGTTGGTCGAACATGGTGCGAAAGAGCATGATGGAGGTGGACATGGAGGCTGGCGGTAGAGGGTGGGTGGGCTGAAGAAGAAAGGGGTAAAATAGGGAGAAGGGTGGTATGACTAGTGTTGAATGTTGGGTAGACTTAGTATTGCGGGAGTATTCAGGATTGTTATGCGATGAGCCCGTAAGACTGTTGTGTGTATCACAGTAGGTTGGTGGATGGTTCGATCATCTATTTGATTCATTATGTTGATGATTTGTTGATAGCAGCTGTCAAGAAGTCGAATATTAAGAAATTGAAGGGTCTACTATATGCAAAGTTCGAGATGAAGGATTTGGGTGCAGCAAAGAAAATTCTGTGTATGGAGATCTACATGGATAGAAGCCAACAAAAACTGTTTTTATCCCAGAAAGGTTACATCAAGAAAGTTTTAGAAAGGTTTGGTACGTATACAACAAATCCTTTAGATTCTTCGAGTGCAGCGAATGCATGTCTATCTGTTGCTTTTGCACCAAAATTGGATGAAGAGAAAGAGTATATGGCTTGAGTACCTTATGCTAGTGAGTTGGTAGTTTGATGTATGATATGGTTTGCACTAGGCCGGATCTTGCTCATAATGTTAGTGTTGTTAGTAGGTTCATGGAGAATCCTGATAAGGAACATTGGTAGGCAGTGAAGAGGATCTTCAGGTACCTTAGGGGTACGTAGGATGTTAGGCTCATTTATAGAGGTGGTACAGAATGTGTAGTTGAGGGTTATTGTGATTCGAATTATTCTGGAGATGTTGACACGAGGAGATCTATGTCTGGGTATGTATTTACTCTTGGTGGGTCAGTTGTCAGTTGGAAGACTACTCTACAATATACAGTGACATTGTCTACTACGAAAGCGCAGTACATGGCACAGAAGCTGCTAAGGAGGGAATATGGCTAAAGAGTTTGATCAACGACTTTGGGTTACATCAGGATTATGCTACAATATTTTTTGACAGTTTGAATGCAATTTGTTTGGCCAAGGATCAAGTTCATCATGAGAGGACCAAGCACATAGATGTGAGGTATCATTTTCTAAGAAGTGAGAAACAAATCAAGGTGAAGAAAGTTGGTACTGCGGACAATCCTGCTGGCAAGTTCACGAAGTCCATTCCAACTAGCAATTTCCAACATTGTTTAGACTTGCTGAATGTTTAAATATGTTATATAATAATGTCAAGGTGAAGATTTGTTGGTTTTGGTGTCATCTATGTTTGGGGACGCCTGAATTAGAGAATTAAGCAAGCAAATTCGGAATTCCTGTGACATCTGAGGGAGCAATCGCGCCAGCCAAAGGGGAACGGTCGCGCCAAGTTTCTGCCTAAACGGGGCGATCGCGCGCTGACTGTTGGACGAAGAGGGCGATCGCGCCCTAGCCCGTTTTGGGCCTGGTTTGCGGCAGATTTGGTACAGGGTTTGGATAGGGATTATAAATACCACCTATCCCTAACCAATTGTGTAGTTCTCTTGCTCATCTGTTTTCTGGATCTAGGATTTGCACAGACACAGGAAATCTTGTGCCTAAGAATTCGTGCACTAGATTAGAGATTGTATTATGTGATTTCCAGAAGATAATAATATTCTCTCCATCTGCCCGTAGACGTAGCCAAGTTGGTGAACCACGTATATCTTTGTGTTGTGTGATTATTGTTTCTTGTTTTCTATCTTCGACATAGACTCTATTCTAACATAAAGCAAATCCCTTAAAAAGTTTCACAAGATGGATTGAGCATTTCCTATTTAACACTTTTGACCACCTAAAATATATATGGCATAGTACTAACAATGTACAAATAAGTGGAACTAGTGCGGCCAAAAACATATAAACATAAAAAAAGAAACATCCTAGCCACCGACATCCGAGAATGTACAACAAAAGATGCCAACCACCAACTACTTAAAGAAGGTATAACAGTATAAACAGCAAATTTAGATAAATAGTCTGGAAAATTCTAAGCATGCCATTTTTACTCCAAAATAATTGTGTATCTCACAGGTATAACAGCGTAATTGATGTATTGAGGTAAATAGCTATGGTGGCGAGTTCTTCGCAAGCATACCAATTTTGCTCCAACTAGTCTCCGTTTTAGATAGCAATAGCCAGCTCAGTGTTCGAGTGTAAGCCATAATCAAAGAGCGTGAAATAATCTTGCAGTGCCTGTCCTTTGATGTGTATTGCCTTCACTGGTCTTCCTAGCTTCTCGCTAATTATCTCCTTCAGATAAGCAATGGAAGTCCATGGTAGCAGCCTGAAACCTCCTTCTATTTCAGATAATTTCATAAAGCAGATTGCTGTTGACAACTTAGGCTTCGTATAAAGTGTGGACTGCCTTTGAACACCTTGTCCAAATAAATCCTTATCATCCACAAGACATTCTCCAGCATGCACGAGAGAAATTTGATCTAGAGAATTTACTGGCTCACGTATCTTTTTAATAATCTTGCTCTTCGTAGATGCGACAAAGTGTCATGTTGGCACACATCGAGTGTTATGGTTTTCCCACTCCAAAGCTTCACAAATATCTGAAAGCCTCCTCTTGGTGGTAGGATCTCTAGAATGGATTCTTCGTTGATTTTGTAAGAAGCCAAGGTCAAAGAGTCCTCAAGTTGATGTCCTCCGCAAACTAAGTTATGATCGCTAGCCAGGAAACCAAACATGTTTTCAACTATTTCTTTTACATCACGAATAGTGTACAAAATCTTAACTTTAGTTTTGATTATCTCCCAGTAGGCCGTTTTATAGAGAGTGTTATCACGTCTCTAGGATTAAAGATCAGATTGAAGGTTGCTTCACCCTTTATGCCAATCGAGGCCAAAGTACTATCATTCTCAAGTATCTTTCCAGCAAAAAAAAGGGTGTACATATCCGAGTTAATTCCCTCTTTTGTCTGAATCATAAATTTGATGTTGTGGATAGTGTCCTGCCTCTTTGCTTCGAGCTCGATCTTCTTTTTCTTGGAAGATATTTTAATAGTTAATTTCACTACCCCTGAAGTTTGGAGAACAAGATGGAGGGTAGAATTCTCTTGAATGCCACAATCTTCAAGATTTCCATCATCCTTGAGACAACTTCCTCCATAGTAAATCTCCTGAAGAGTTTCTGAAACGCCTTCCTTCTCACGTATTGCTGCTTTCAAGTTTCTGATCGTATCAGATCTGGTAACCTTCAAGGCAACCGTTTTTGTGACCTTCAGGTATATATTCATCTGCAATGTATCAAAAACTAGTCAAAACCCTGCAAAATGAATCACTTTCTTCTCTCCGTAAATGACTCTAACTGAAAAATCAAGTATTTCGTGTCAAACCCAATGTTTCAAATCAATCCCTCATTTGCTGAAGTTTTGAGGATTGTGCAATGGTGGTCCATTACTTCCATATTTTAAGTGCTTGTTTGGAATGCAAGATTAGTCATTCCAACCATGCTAATTTCAAAATGCCTCTATAAAGGTAAAGCCCAATAACAACCTACGACTACTCCTAGATTCATTTTCACTCCCCAAGATCGTGTTAGCGCAACCTTATTTCTATCCAATCTAAAGAGTAAGATTCTACCCCCAAAACAACCAAGTAATCTTGCAATTATGACATCGAATTAGGTTCGCTTCGAAGAACGTCAACCATGACGTAGGGGAAGTCGTTGTAATCGTTTATATACACTCAATGATTGATGAATGAAGTTAGAGAAGCATGCCAATTTATTTCCGTTCCTCAATAGTTTCTCCACTTATTACTCTGCTTTCATAAACCGAGCTAAACTCCACAAAATATAGCCGTTGTTTAAAACACAATCCGTAGAAAATCTCCCGCGGAGGCTCTTTTGCTTGTCAAATAGCATGTATTACCCAAAATGAGACCAAAATAGATGTTATAACAGATCTATGTATAAGAAAGAAAATAAATCAATCACATAACACAACGATATACGTGGTTCACCAACTTGGCTACGTCCACGGGCAGAGGGCAGGAATATTATTATCAACTAGCAATCACCAAATCAATCTCTAATATAATTCACGAATTCTTAATCACAAGAATTCACAACTGTGCAAACCCTATATCTAGAGAAATAGAGAGACAAGAAAACCCTTGAACCATATATAATTATTGATTTCTATCACACTAGGAATTATAACCAACAAAAACTGCTACGGAATAGGGCTTATTTATACTACATATTTCAAACCGTGCAGGGTTTTAGAGTCCTACATCAAATCTGCCACTGATCAGGCCTGAAACCGCCTAAGGCGCGATCGCCCCTGTTTAGGGCGCGATCGCCCCGTCCGCCCAAACAGGCAACGCGCGATCGCCCCTTGCTAGGGCACGATCGCCCCAAAATTCCAGAAACTATGCGCAGTCGCGCTCCTTGCCTAGCGCGGTCGCTCCATAGGTGCTGTAACAGAAATTAACGATTTGCCTCTTATTCAATACTGTAAGTTGTTCCCAAGTTATATGAAATCAAACCCAACAATATATATATACCACTGGCGGATCTAGAGAGGACCTAATGGGGGTAATTGCCCCCATTCGATTTAAAAAAAATAACAAAAAAAAAACTTTTTACATGTGCAAATATAATAAAAAAAATAGAGTTATAAGTACTCCCTCCGTCCCGCTACAAACCGCACACTTTCCTTTTTGGGCGTCCCATTACAAACCGCACACTCCCAAAAAGGAAACTTTATATTAATAAAATATTCACCCTACCCCACTCATTCTCCCTCCTACATTATTTTAATACTCACAACACCATTATAATTTATTATTCCCTCCACTCATTCTCTCTCCTATTTTACTTTTACACTCACAACATTTTATTAAAATATCATATTCCTTAATTCCCGTGCAAACAGTGTTAGTGCGGATATTAGCGGGACGGAGGGAGTATAATTTAGGGCAAATTGCATTTTAGTTACCTGAGTTTGTCGAGTTGTTTCAATTGATTATCCAATTTGCATTTGTTACAAGTTGGTTATTGAGTTTGTCTTTTTGTTGCAATCAGGTGTAATTTTGGATGAACCGTTAAAAATGTAACGAATAGCATAACATGTGCCACTCACGTGAGTTACTTAAGGGCTATTTTGGTCTTTTTCATCGAATTTGATTCCCATAATTTTAAGGGGGTTAGTTGACATTTTCTAAAAATGAGGGGAAGGTTAAATATAAAAAAAAAACCACTCTCTCTCTCTCTCTCTCCATTCTCTTTCTTTCTCTCTCTATCTTCTCACTCTATTTCCTTTCTCAAAAAATTTGAGCAATCAATCACAGAAAAGATGATGAAAATCTACATCAAACCCACTTTGTAGCCCAACAAATCGATTGTGGGTCACTCTCATTTTCATTTCAAAATGAAGAATTACTCTCTATTTCTAAAAATCTTAGCTTTATTCTCTTTAATCACTCTCATTTTCACTTCAAAATGAAGAATTTCTCTCTCCACCTAAGTTGTTGAACGAAAGATCGAGACTTTCGAGGTGTTTGATACTCAAAAGTGGAATTCTATTGCTAAGATGGTTATTTGATAGGTCAAGAATTCTCAAACTGGTCAATAGCGAGATTTCACCGGGGATTGAGCCTATCAAATTAGTTTTGGACAAATTCAAGTACTCTAAATCACGAAGAGTATCGATTTTCAAGAAATTTTGCTTGGAAAATCTGTTTTCAGCAAGATTAAGGTGTTTGAGATTTTGGGCTTGATTCAAATTATCGGGAAACTTTCCACTAAGCTTATTATCAGACAAGTCTAGATAAACCAAATGAGACCAATTGAAACTGGAACTGACGTTTACCTGGGAAATATGACCTTCAAAATGGTTTCGACTTAAATCGACAACCTCCAATGGTCCCCGAAAGATTTCAACAACAGAACCCTGGAAAAGATTCCCAAAAATGTTAAGATGAGTTATCGACATCATCCCGGACAAACCCGAATCCCTCCAATGGATTTGATTTCCAGCAAGATTCAAGATTTTGAGCTTAGGAAAAGCTGAGCCAAAACCATTTGGAAGAGTCCCATTCAAACTATTCTCAGAAAAATCAAGAGAAACCAAGGAATGACAATTCAGAATCCCCAGAGTAATGTCAATAAACCCAGGGGCGTATCTAGTTCATCGCAAGAGTGGGCAATTGCACACCCTGACTTTTTGCAAAAAAATTACCGAGTAGTTTTTTAAAAAAAAAAAACTTAGGTGTGCAAAGTGTATTATTTGAAAGATAAGGGATGAAAAGTGTAACATCAGAAAATAAAAACTCTTCTTCTTCTTAAAGCGATTTCTTTTTTCTTTCATTCAATTTCATTCACCGCCCGCAGTTACACAAACAACCAAAAACGACCCCTCGATTCCGTCGGCGACACTCACACACAGCTAGACTCGATTCCGACCAGACCGTTGCAGCCCTTGACTCGATTGATGATTCCGACATGCGACCGGTGATTTGGGATGGCTTCGCAGACTTTGCTAACCAACTCTCAAAAAGGTAATTTTTTTAAATTCAATTTTAGGGTTTTAAAAATATTGAATTGATGATTTGGATTCTTCTCCAACCGGCGACTGATGATTTTGTTTCTTTTCAAAAACGTAATTTTTGTGTAAATTTACACAAAAATTATTCAAAACCATAAATGTTGGATAACTGGGTTTTAAAAATCATGATCTTCTAATTCTGTTTCTTCTCAAAAAGGTAATTTTTTAAAATTCAAATTATGTTTCTTCTCAAAAAGGTAATTTTTGTGTAAATTTTGATTTATTTGATTGTGGTGGCCTGGTGGGTTTTGTTTAGATTTTGAATTTGTTTACTCTGTGTGTGTAGGTAAACAGTCTAAACTTGATGGATTCTTCTCCAAACGCCCTCGATGTGAGCCATCGACTCCGATTGATACTAATATTGTCAATGTTGAAAGGGTTCAACTAGAAATTGGACAAGGTACTTCTCAACCTCAAGTAAATGATGCATATTATATTATCTTGCAAATTTTTTTATATTGCATAAGATTTTGCACACCCTCACGAGAAATCCTAGATACGCCACTGAGTAAACCCATTATGTTTCAGAATAAGAACTTGTAAACTGACAAGAGAGCTAATGGCTTCAGGAATATAACCAGCGAAATTATTAGAAGAAAGGTCCAATTTTTCAAGAAGACCAAAATTACCTAAATTGCTAGGAAGATCATAGAAATCTTGTTATTTGACAAATTAAGGTTTTTTTTTTTAATATTTAACCTTATGTCAACTAACCCCTTAAAATTATGGGGGTCAAATTCAATAGAAAATACCAAAATAGTCCTTTAAGTAACTCAAGTAAGCGGTACATGTTATGTTATGTTATGATATTCGTTAGATTTTTAAAGGTTTATCCAAAATTACACATGATTGCAACAAAAAGACAAACTCAATAATCAACTTGTAACAAATGCAAATTCGATAACCAATTGAAACATCTCGACAAAGTCAGGTAACTAAAATGCAATTTGCCCTATAATTTATTGAAACTTACCCCGTTCATTAAAATTTATTTTTGCACCCTTTCAAAAGAAAAAAAACTGCTCCGGGGACCGAGTAGGGGCCGGGTAGGGGTAGGGGTGGGTAGGGTTTTGGGGTATTTTGGTAAAAAAAAAATTTGTTTTCCATTGCCAAAGGAATTCAACATTCCATCAATTTTATGATGGAATGTTAAATTCCTTTATTTGAAGGAATTCAACATTCCAATGGAAAAAAAAATTTAAAATGATTGAACCAAACATGGGAATGGAATTGAAAAGAGGGAATTTTCCATTCCTTTCCCCCACTTTCCTATGAACCAAACGCCCCCTGATTGTTGTTCTAAGGAGGAATTCCCCATTTTACATCACCCCCAAGAGAGAGTTTCATATTCCCAAATTTCTTATCTCAATTTAAAGGACTTGATGCTCTGTAAAACAATCAAATGGTCTATTTTGAAAGTCAAAATACTTATCAGATCAAAAACACATTTCCATGTTTGCCCTTAGTTTTATACTCCCTTCGTCCCAATGAAGATGATGAATTTGAAGTATGTTCTCCACCCCTCCCCTCCCCTCCCGATATCGACACAGAAACATGATCATGGTAATCCCATAGCAAGTTTTTGAGACCTAAATTAAAATTGCAATTCAAATTCCCAGCGAAAATGAATAAATTTACTGACCTTTTCTTGAGAAGATGATTTTGATGAATTCGGGAGCTCTTCAACATTTCCCATTAGATTTCAAATTCTAAGTAACAAAATATGTGGTGTAATTCTGCTTTAATATAAAATTCCTTTTTTTTAATAGCAACACTCAAACAAAATTCCAGCTGTCCACTAAATATCAAATACTATTACTACAATCCCTTATAAACAATTTGTTTTTAAAAAAAATGCTAAAAACAGTTTATGCCATTTATAATTATTCATTTTACTATAAAAATGGTAAGATTAATATCCAACAATTATGAAAGTTTTTACCGATTATGTGCAGACAATTTTAATGCTAAAACAGACAGTTTTAATTGGATTTTTTCTCAAAATATTCATTTTTAAAAGAGGCATTTACAAAAAACTACTTTAGGAAGATAAAAATTACAAAAAAAAAACATATAAGTTCGAAATTACAAAAAAAAAAAAAAAATTGAAATTTTTTTAGAATTTTTTTTTTTGGAAACCCACCAAGGATTTATCCTTGCCTGTCCCAAGTCAGGATAAAGGGTGAGGTCGTTGCAGAGATAGGCTGACAAACAGAAATTTTTGTCACATTATCATGACATGAATCTAAATATAAATATTGTTGGGGTGTTTACTCACCAGCGACGTGCTACACTTCAAAGACCTGGGTGTAGTGATAAGTATGCAAAGGTTGCTAGGTCGTCGCCCGGAAGCGACGCGCCATCTCTTCGCCCGGGGGTGGTGTCAAATATGCAAGGGTTTCCGCATTGCGGACGAGTGCGGGTAAAGAAGCTAGTCCATGGTAGGTGTAAAGGTAGTGGGATGCGCTTTGAAACTTGGAACATTGGATCCTTGACAGGGAGATCAGCAGAGGTGGTGGATGTTATGAGGAGGAGGAAGATTCACATAATGTGTCTACAGGAAACTAAGTGGGTTGAAGAGAAAGCAAAATAAATATCGCCTTGGGGTTTTAAGCTTTGGTAATCAGGAAAGGATAAGGGTAGAAATGGAGTGGGTATCATTATTGATAAGGAGTATATTAATTATGTGGTGGAAGTGTATAGGAAGAGTGATCGAATTATGGGCATTAAACTGGTGATACGTGATGAGATTATAACTATTATTTCTGCCTATGCGCCACAAGTAGGGTTGGATGCATCTATTAAACAAGTATTCTGGGAAGATTTGGAGGAGGTAGTGCAACGAGTACCTAGTGGTGAGAAATTAGTGATTGGTGGTGATCTGAACGAGCATGTGGGGTCTAGTCGACATGGCTTTGAGAGCATACATGGAGGTTTTGGTTTTGGGGAGAGGAATGAAGCAGGAAATAGTATCCTGGACTTTGCGTTGGCATATGACTTGAGTATAATGAACACTTGATTCAAGAAGAGAGAATCTCACTTGGTGTCATATAGGAGTGGAGGTAATGCCAGTCAGATTGACTTCTTCTTAGTAAGAAATACTTATAGAAAGAGTTATACAGATTGCAAGGTTATTCCGGGTGAGAGCACAGCAACTCAACATAGAATGGTGGTACTTGATTTTCGAAGTAAGAGAATTTCGAGGAAGAGAAAACCACAGGTAAACCCTAGAATCAAGTGGTGGAGACTTCAAGAGGAGAATTAACAAAAATTTGTAGCTAAGATGGTCGATATCGGTATTTGGTCGGATAATATGGAGGATATGGATATAGATTCGATTTGGACTAAGATGGTGCATATCATAAAGGAGGTGGCGAAAGAAGTCCTTGGAGAATCTAGAGGAAATGGGCCACCAAGTAAGGACACATCATGGTGGAACAAGGAAGTAAAACAAGCAATAAAGGGCAAGCGAGAATGCTACAAATTATTGGGAAAATGTAGGAGCGACGAGAACAATGAGAAATATAAGGAAGTTAGAAGAGATGCTAAGAAAGCAGTAAGAGACGCAAGAGCAAAGGTGAATCAGAAACTTTATGATAAGTTGGATACAAAAGAAGGGGGAAAAGACATCTACAGACTCGCTCGTATGAGGGATAAGAGGACACGAGATATTGAGACGATTAAATGTGTGAAGGATGTAGACCAAAGAGTTCTAGTCGGGGATAAAGAGATAAAAGATAGATGGAGTTCGTACTTTGATACCTTGTTCAATGGCGGTCAAGAGCAGGATATTGGAGATTTAAATATCTCTTCGAGTATGGTTAATCGAGATTTTATGCGGAGAATTCAAAAGAGTGAAGTGGAAATGGCAATAAAAAAGATGAGATTGAAGAAAGCTGTAGGATCGGATGGTATACCAATTGAGGTTTGGAGATGTTTCGGGGAGAGGGGAATAGATTGGTTAACAACTATATTTAACAAGATATGAAGAGTTAACACAATTCCATTGAAGTGGTGGAAGAGTACTCTGATCCCTTTGTATAAGAACAAAGGTGATGTTCAAGATTGTGCCAACTATCGGGGGATCAAACTAATGAGCCATACTATGAAACTTTGGGAAAGAGTGATTGCACAAAGGCTGAGAAAAATTGATATATTTCGGAGAATCAATTTGAGTTTATGCCGGGAAGATCGACTATGGAGGTTTTTGATTAAGCAGAAGCAATACTGAATATTTGGAGTGTAAGTTTAGCAGAGTTGGAAGTAGGGAGGCAGGGGCGGTCACATTTGATGGAAATATTATCCAAGCTTCTGAATTTTTTCGCTATCTTGGATCCATTATCCAAAAGGATGGAGAATTAGATGGAGGTGTGGCTCATAGGATTAAAACAGGTTGGTTGAAGTGGAAGAGTGCCACAGGGTTTTTATGTGATCGCGGCATGCCCAATAGATTAAAGGGAAAATTCTACCGCACGGCAATTAGGCCGGCATTGTTTTACGGCATCGAATATTGGGCCGTGAAACAGTGTCACGTGCATAAGATGAATGTGACGGAGATTCGTATGCTTCGATGGATGTGCGGTCATACAATAAAGGATCGATTGGGGAATGAGGTGATCAGAGGTAAAGTAGGAGTTGCGCCCATTGAGGATAAAATGAGGGAAAATCGTCTAAGGTGGTTTGGACATGTGAGAAGGAGACCGAGTGATGCACCGGTTAGGAGGCCGGATCAGTGGAGAAATAATAAAATGGCGAGGGGTAGGGAAAGACCCAAACAAACTTGAATTAGAGTAATTGAAAATGATATGAGTTTACTTGGAGTGGATGAAAGTATGGTGTTGAAGAGGCCGGAGTGGAGGGCAAAAATCCATGTGGAGGGTTGATTTTTATTTTTTATTTATTTTTTATCTTTTATTTATTATTATTATTATTTATTTATTTTATTATTATTATTATTATTTTTAATTTATTTAATATTATTTTTTTTTCAACAACCTTTTTTCACGATGACATATGAGGATTCATGTTAGCCAACCCCAAATTATTTTGGGACTAAGGCTTTGTTGTTGTCGGTTTTTTTTTGGATTTTTTTATCAGTTGTTGACCAAAACTGATAACTAAAATTATCAGTTGTTGACCAAAACAGATAATTTCAATTATCAGTTGTTTAAACAACTGATAACTGAAATTATCAGTTGTTTGAAGCACAAATTACTCTTCAACAACTGATAATTTTAGTTATCAGTTGTTTACCAAAACTGATAACTGAAATTATCAGTTGTTGACCAAAACTGATAATTTCAGTTATCAGTTGTTTAAACAACTGATAACTGAAATTATCAGCTGTTTGAAGCACAAATTACTCTTCAACAACTAATAATTTTAGTTATCAGTTGTTGACCAAAACTGATAACTGAAATTATCAGTTGTTGACCAAAACTGATAAAAAAATTCAAAAAATTTTTTTTTTTTTTGTAATTTCCCATCTTACATGTTTTTTTTTTTTTGTAAATACTATCTTTTTGAGTGAGTTTTTTTTGTAATAAATCCTTTTTAAAAATATAATTCCCAAAATAACAACCATTTCAAACTATTTGTCAAAATGTCTATTTTTTTTAAACTCGCTAAATGGAATAGCGAGTTTGACCTTTGTCCGTTAAAACTCGCCAAATAGAATGACGAGTTTTTTTTTATTATTATTTGGAGAGTTTAAAACTCGCCAATTAATTGGGAGAGTTTGATTTTTTTTTTTACTTCATTTTGATTGGGCGAGTTTGATTTTTTTTTACTTTATTTTTGTTGACTAAATTCAGTAGCAAGAAACTAACTACTTCTCTCCCTCCCTCCGTCTCCGACTAGCTTTAAATTACAAAATAAAAATATAAAAATTATGTTTTAATAAAGAAAACTAAAAGGAAATATTATTTTTTTCATCTCAAATAAATACTTTAAAAAATGTACTTCTATAAAAAAATTATTTCTTTCATTTAAAAAATGAATATTACTTTCGACTCAATATGAATAACCAAAAAATACTACTACATTTTTTGTCAAAAAATTTACCATTACTTCCTTCATCCCAAAAAAATAATTCTTTTTTAAAATATTCATTGAGACGAAGGAAGCAATGTTCAATTTTTTTTATAGAAAGTAGTATTAATTTTGGGACAAAAATAATATTCATTTTTGAAATGATGAAAATATTCTTTTTAAAGAAGTAGAATTTTTTTTCTATGTCCACAAAATAAATGAACATTGCTTCCTTCGATCTCGATGAACATTTTAAAAAAGAATACTACTTTATTCGTCTAAAAAATTAATATTCATTTTGAGACGAGGACACTAACATTATAAGCATTAATTTTTAGAAAAAAATACTACTTCGTTTAAAAAATATATTACTTCATTCGTCCAATGAATATTTTAGAAAATAATCCTACTTCATTTGTCTCAAACAAATACACTAACATTACAAACATTAATTTAAAAGCGAATGAATTAAGTAGCATTCTTTTATAAAATATTCATTGGGATGAAGGAAGTAATGTTCATTTTTTTGGACAAAATGTAATAGGAGTAGTATTTTTTGGTTATTCATTTTGAGTCGAAAGTAATATTCATTATTGAAAGGAAGGAAATAATTTTTTTACAGAAGTACATTTTTTAAAGTATTTATTTGAGAGGGAAAAAATAATATTTCCTTTTAGTTTTCTTTATTAAAACATAATTTTTATATTTTTATTTTGTAATTTAAAGCGAATATTTTTATTTTGTAATATAAAGCGAGACGGAGATGGAGAAGTAGTTAGTTTCTTCCTATTGAATTTAGTCAACAAAAATGAAGTCAAAAAATCAAACTCCCCAAATCAATTGGCGAGTTTTAAATTCGTCAAATAAAAAAAAAAAAAAAACTCGCTATTCCATTTGGCAAGTTTCTGTTGAAAAATATAGAAATATAGAGCAAGAGGATAAATATATGGAGAAGAACTTTTTATTATGAAATCTGAATTCTTGATACACATTGAGACTAAAATGACTTGCCTATTTATAAGCTTACAAGACTTGAAAAAACAATGAACATAAACTAGAAAAATGAAAGGGCAATACTCATCTTAACTAATCCTTATCTAGATTAGTGACTCTTGACTTTTGGTATTATGAACCATGCACCAAAATTAAATACCATGAACCAAAAACTTCTCTAGAATAATCTAGAGTAATCAAGATTAAACTTCAACATCCTTCCTTAATCTTGATTCTCGAATGTTGTCATGCCCATCATCCGCTTGAGTTTAAAAAAAGCTTCGAACTTCAATGGCTTTGTCAAAATGTCCGCAACTTGATCTTCGGATTTGCAATACACCAATGAAATCTCGTTCCTTGCAACTTGATCATGAAGAAAATGAAAACCGAGTATCTATATGATTGCTCCTCCCATGCGTCACAGGATTCTTTGCCAAATCAATCGCAGAAATATTGTCCACAAAAATCTTTGTTGAACCATCAACTCGAACATGAATTTGTTTTAACAAACTCCTTAACCACTTTGTTTGACATGCACTTGTCGCCGCTGCTACATACTCCGCTTCACATGTAGATAGAGCCAAAATTGACTGCTTCTATGATGACCAAGAGAAAGCGATTGCACCAAAATTAAACACATAATCCGAAGTACTCTTGCGATCATCGGGATCTCCACTCCAATCACTATCTCGAATATCCAACTATCTAACCATTTTTGGATGAAGAGTAAAACATACAATGACCAATGGTTCCACTTAAGATAACGCAAAATCCTCTTTTCAACTTAAAGATGAGACTGATGAGGAGTACTCCATAAATTTTTTAATTAAACCGACTCCATAAGCAATATTCGGCCTCGTACAAGTAAGATATCTCAAACTTCCAACAATTTGCTTGAAATATGTTGGATCAACTTTTGCATCATCACTATCCTTAGACAATTTTGTGCCAACTTCCATGTGTGCCCTCACAGGATTACAATCGAACATCCTGAATTTCTTCAAAATCTCTATGGCATACTTGACAAACAAAAATTGCATCCTTTCTTTGATCAACTTCAATGCCAAGAAAATATGACATCAATCCAAGATTAGTCATCTCAAACTCGCTCATCATCGACTTCTTGAAATCTTCAATCATGCTATTATTGTTGCCCGTAAACACCAAGTCATCAACATAAAGGCAAAGCAATAACATATTGCCAACACTGTTTGTCTTCACATATAAGGCATGCTCGATCGGAAGGACATTTCTCAAACCCATTTTCAATAAAGAAAGAATCAATACGCTTGTTCCAAGCTCTCGGTGCTTGATTCAAACCATATAGCGCCTTCTTCAACTTATAAAATTTATCTTCACTTCCTTTCTTCACAAATCCGGGTGGCTGCTTCACATAAGCTTCCTCTTCAAGAGGCCCATTGAAGAAAGCTAACTTGACATCCATTTGATGAATGTTCGATTGCTTTTGTGCTGCCAAAGCAATAATCAATCTCACGGTCTCAATTCTCGCAACTGGAGAAAATACCTCTTGGTAATCATAATCGAGACTTTGCTCGTATCCCTTTGCAACAAGACGTGTTTTATGCCTTTCAATCCCACCATTTGCTTTGATCTTTGTCTTGAAAACCCACTTGACATCAATGGCTTTCTTCTCTTTTGGAATATCAATAAGTTGCCACGTCTTGTTCTTCTCAATTGCTCTTATTTTCTCTTGCATTGTCTGAATCCACCTTGGATCTTGGACAGCCTCCTCAAACTTGACTAGCTCACTATCTGCAAATGGCAAAATGCACTAAATCTCCATCATCATTAACCTCATCATCATGGGTTACCTTAAATCATTCTAACCGAGTACATGGTTGCCTATTCCTTCTCGGTCTTTCATTTGCCAAAAAATGGTTGAGGTGTCGGCACTTGTGGATTAGGAGAAACTGGTTCCACCACCTCTTCTTCAACAACTTCATTTGGGATTTCATCTTCAAGAATAGAAATGGAAGTACATCGAGAATCATTTCGAGCATCAACTTCCCAATTCCAAGCTTCTTCCTCGACAAATAACACATCTTTACTAACAATCACTGTGGGGACCCCGACCCGGAATCTAGCTCGTGCCCCGAGCGGGAGAGTCCCCTTACTAACCAAAAACCACCTCTATTTAAAAACTTTTACTTAACTTGAAAATAAACCCAACTTTAACATTTCAATTATAAAACTAACTCAATTTATCACCACTTGGAGGAAAGATATAAACTAACTTTGAAAGAACAAGACAACCTGTTTAATTACAAAACAACCACGAATATAAAGTTTTACAAAAGTAGTTTAATATACAAGTTGTTTTCCCAAAAGAGCAATGCTAATAACAACTCCCAACAACCCACTCTAACATATACATACCCAGACAATCCCAAAAGAACCAATTACAAACTCCTTTCCGTCCTCACTGGCCTGGTTCACCTGTCTCAGTGCGATCTAAAACAACAAAGGGAGAAGGGGTGAGAATAAATCTCAATAAGCTATTATGAATGCAACAAGATGCCAAGTATAGTGCAACACGTAACAAGGTTGCTCACAACACATTGGTAAAGCGATAAACACATTACGTTACCTGATTTTACCTTTCCTGTTTAATAAGTCGTACAACGTTGGGAGTAAAACTCTACTCTTTTATGAACTGCTTAAGCATATTCACATCTTATAAGACTCATTTTTCAGAGAACCATATAAGATCGCAGCTATCTGTAAGGCTTTTGGCTCAATACAGAAGCATTAACCCCAAACTGTGGCCACAGTAGGGGACAGTCACAGGTATAATGTAATTCGATCACCTTATGGAACAATTCTCATAATTGACCGTATCCCATTATACCCCTAAACATCAGCTGATTGAAACACATTCAAGCACATAATAGATACTTGAAAATAAATCCACACTTGGGATATCAATATATAACATGGTAATATTACTCATGTTAAACAATCACAAGAGTGCAACTTACATTTTAAATACTATTGAATAATATCAATTCAACCACATGGTATCAATACTCATGTTCAAACCAATAAAGTAGTGCAACATGTATTTCATACACTATATGAACCAACCACCATGAATATGTAACTACGTATGAGCACAATACATCACAAGTAAGCTCTACATATTCATTATACACCATTGAGTAACCTTCATAAAGGTTCAAGATCAAATTATCAAGTTTGAATAACTTTGGTCAAGTTCAAATCAAGCCTTTCAACCATATTCCATACAATATTTAAACCTCTTCCTCAATTCCATTTTGACCAAGTAATACACCATTGGATAGCTAAAGTGTTGTACTTTAATTATAGTCAAAGAGGGTTTAATTATATACTAGGGAGATTAGGTGTTTAATGCTTGGAAAATGGTTCAGAGTCAACAGGGCAGGGCACGTCTCGTGCCCCAGGGCACGACTCGTGCCACCTAAACACCACTCAGATACAGTCGTCCAATACATGGCACGACCAGGCACGACAGCAAGGCGTGACTCGTGCCCTTCACCAGAAACTCAGAACAGAGCTGCAACCTTCAGCAAGACCAACCCAAAATGGTATATACTTATTTCCTCTGTTTCTTAAGTCACCAAACAGGTACCAAACTTCACTACCATTCTTACCAAACCATTTGTATACTTATTCCATCACAAATACAATATACCAAAGACATTTCCAACCTTCTAATTCAAGGAAAATGGGTAAACTATCCATGCACATATATTTACCAACTACTTCAACCTTCATCTTTACTTTAACACTATCATTTCAACCTAAACAACACTACCATCACCAAGTCTAACTTCAAATCATTCAATGACCCTTCCAACTCAAACAAAATTGTTCTAAAATACCAAGAACCATTTCTTACAAACAAATATCAACTTGAACCTTGAATGAACAATTATTTGAAAGAAATCATAATAACTTACACATTTATAATTCACCCTTTTCAACCTCAACCAAACCAATATATCATCACTTCATTATATTCCTACAAAACCATTTCCACCTCTTTCAACTCTAAGAAAAATGCTCCCCAAAATGACATTAACATTGATACTTCCATTCTTTCACTTTAACAACAACACCATACCAAAACTTAAATATACTACATCCACCCAATTCAACTAATCCCAAATTTATTTCAACTCATTCCAACTCTAAGCAAAATGTACCAAAGGCCCATGCAATACTTGTATATCAACCTTTACACATCCAACCAAACCATTATACCAACTCTTCCTAATCTTCATCTAAAACCTATTTCATTTCATTTTAAAACCAAATAAATTGGTCCAAATTAACATGCAATATTTGGAAATCATCTATTTCAATATAAAACCTCAAATGAGCAAGATTAGAAAGAAAACATAATATAACTTACCTCAAATAATTCGAAAATAAGAAAATCTTTCTCCGGCTAGATACGATCTCCTCGGCTTCATGAATAATAATACGAAGACGGATCAAAAAATGGAAAGGAAATGAATTTACTATGAATTTAGGAAGGAAGAGTTAGGGTTTAAGCTTCCATGGAATTAAAGAAGAGGAAGGAGCTGAGAAAAGAAAAATGAAGCTTCTCATATCATTAAACAAGGATAAACATTCCAATTTTTCACCTAGGCTCCTCCAAGGTTGACAAAGATACCACTCACAACCTTAACTTTCCACTATTACACTAAAGCACCTCCATACTTATAAACTTTTATTTAACTTTCTAATATTATAATTTCACTACAACATTTCCTATTTATTTCATTTATACATTTAATAATTAAAATTCATTTATTTAACATCCTAAAATCACATAAGTTATTAAAATATCAAATAAACACATAAACTAATCAAATAGAATACAAGGCATAAATGAGATGCTACACACCCCACCCCCAAGTGCTCAACCTGTACTTAAAAATAGGGCCTATGATTAGGGTCGTGACAATCACCTTCTTTGTAACTGGATTGAACAACTTGTATCTACCACCCTTATAACCCACAAAGATGGTCTTCTCTCCTCTATCATCAAGCTTTCTTCTTCTCTCGACTGGAACATGGGCATATGCAATACTACCAAACACCTTGAGATGCTTCACACTTGGTTTGAATCCGCTCCATGCTTCTTCGGGAGTAACATCTTTCACACTTCTCGTTGGACACCTATTCAACAAGTAAACTTTAGATGAGACAGCTTCTGCCCAATATGAGTTCGGTATCCCCTTGGCTTTCAACATGCTTCTCGTCATGTCCAAGATTTTTTGGTTCTTCCGCCCGACAATTCCATTATGTTGTGGTGTGTAGGAAAATGTCACTTCATGCTCTATTCCCTCTTCTTTGCAATACTCAGCAAATTCATTAGAAGTATATTCACCACCACCATCAGTCCGTAAACATTGAAGATAACAATTACTTTGTTTTTCAACAAGAGCTTTAAACTCTCTAAAACAAGTAAAAACATCGGATTTTCTTTGAAGAAAATAAACCCATATTTTTCTTGTGAAATCATCAATGAAAGTAAGAAAATATCGATTATTCCCATTCGACAACACATTAAGTGGGTCGCACACATCCGAATGAACAAGCTCAAGAGGCCTCCTTGTTATCCAAGTTCTTCCAACCACAAATGGAGTTCTATGTTGCTTTCCAACAATAGATCCCTCACACAATTTTTCGGGGTGATTAATTATAGGCAAACCTCTAACCATCTCCTTTTCAGCTAACAACTTCAAGCTATGAAAATTCAAGTGACCAAAACGCAAATGCCACAATCAAGATTCATCTTTCACAATAGCATTAAAGCAATGATAGGAATCACACTCAATATCGACTCGAAACATTCTATTCTTCAAAAGAGGGGACCTTAGAATGAGTGTACCTTGTCTATCAAATATGGTGAGTTGGTTGTCATATAGTCGCATATCATACCATCTCTCCAAAAGTTGCCCCAAGCTCAACAAATTGCTCTTCATATCCGAAACATAGAACACGTCTGAGATATACTTGTGATCTCCATTCTTCAATTTTATGAGAACTTTTCCTTTTCCCATCACCGATATTGTGCTATCATCGGCAAACTTGACTTTTGACCTCACCGACTCATCAAGATCAACAAATAACTCCTTCTTTCCACACATGTGATTTGTACAACCCGTGTCAAGGAACCAAGTGTACCCCGGGATCTTCAGCCGCCTCCGTTACCATCAAAAGAACTTGACCATCGTCATTTTTACCTTCTCTTGCAAATCTTGCTTCTTCTCCATCTCCAAAATTATCTCTATATCTACACTCAGTTGCATAATGAACATATTCATGACATTCATAACATTTAACATTTGACTTATCATACCTTCCTCGACCATGACCTCTTCCTTGACCTCGACCACATCCTCGGTAATCAAATGAATTATTTTGATGACTATTTGCACCTCCACGATCATTTCTTTGTTCTTTGTCTCCTCCTCGGTTGTTGTTGTGATAATCACCTCGACCTCGACCATAGTAACCACGTCCTCGACCTCAGTCTTGTCCTCGTCCTCGTCCTCTTCCACGAGAACCGCCACCATGTTGGTAACCTTGAGTATTTCCACCTTGTCCACCTTTTCCACCTTTATTTGGGGAGTGGACATGAGAAGCTTGTAATGCTTGCTCGACTGGTTTCTCAATTGACTTCTCCTTCATTCGTTGCTCATGTCCTTATAAAGAACCTGACAACTCATCAATTGTCATAACAGAGAGATCTTTAGACTTCTCAATTGCTGTCACGACATGCTCAAATCGAGGTGTGAGTGTTCTCAAAATTTTCTCCATAATTGCTAAATCTTCAATCTTTTCTCCATATGACTTCATTTCGGTTGTTAAAGCAAGAATTCTACTAATATAATTTGAAATACATTCTGAAGATTCCATTCCAAGAAGTTCATACCTTCGCCTCAATGTTTGGAGTTTTACCTTCTTCACCTTTTCAACTCCCTTGAACGAATTTTCCAAAATATCCCATGCTTACTTTGACGTAGTTGCTTCCGCAATCTTGTCAAACACCACATCACCAACTCCTTGATGGATGTAATATAACGCCTTCTTATCCTACTTGTAAGCACGTTGATGTGCTTGTCCTTACGCATCATTCGCAGTCTCCTCGAGCACTCTTATGCCATCTTCCACGACTTCAAGCAACTCTTGATATTCAAAAAGTACCATCATTTGAATACGTCATCGAGCATAATTTTTTCCATCCAAGATAGGAATTTGTGGTTGACTATCACCACCATTAGTACCACCGTTCATGGCTGCCCAAGTAGGTTCTGATACCACTGTTGGAAAATATAGAAATATAGTGCAAGAGGATAAATATATGGAAAAGAACTTTTTATTATGAAATCTGAATTCTTGACACACATTGAGACTAAAATGACTTGCCTATTTATAGGCTTACAAGACTTGAAAAAACAATGAACATTGATGCTGCAGGAATCGTGCTGTAATCAATCTCCGTCCAGCTGCAAGACTGATCACCTGGCTTTTGACCTGAAAACAGAACCCACGACTAGCCGGAATGGTCTCCGGCGAAGACCCTCGGGCGTGAGAGTAAGTATGGTGTATATGAGAGCTGATAAGTTATAAAGAACAATGTATTCAGAATAACAAATAGCAATTACCTTGGAACGGTTGACGTTGTGATGTATTTATAGGCTTTGCCAGAGTTATAATTGTGGTAGAATTGTCATGCTTATGGAATGACGTAGAATGAAGATGTTAAGTCCCTATAATTACGGATCACATTTGTATAAGATATCGTGTTCATAAATAACTCCTGTTATGTAGGAATTCCGTTAAGACAAAGAATCGTAAATACGCCTGGACTCTGTAGGTCGACATAGTATCGTAGGTCGAGGTCGCCTGTTTGGATCCAGGTCGACCTGACTAATGGATAGAGTCAGTCCATACCCGAATAGAATATGGATCGTATGTCGGACGATAGCTAGGTCGGAACCACGTAGGTCGGACAATGAGTTAGGTCGACTGATCTTGTTGATGGCCTTGGGCCTGGTAATAATTGGGTCTAGCCTACTGAGAATGTGGTGGCAATAATAAGTAAGTAAATGGGCTTGCTCGTTGGGCCTAGCCCGTCACTTTTATTTCGTTCAAACATAAACTAGAAAATGTAAGGGCAATACTCATCTTAACTAATCCTTATCTAGAATAGTGACTCTTGACTTTTGGTATTATGAACCATGTACCAAAATTAAATACCATGAACCAAAACTTTTCTAGAATAATCTAGAGTAATCAAGATTAAACTTCAACAATTTCAACGGACAAAAGTCAAACTCGCTATTTCATTTAGCGAGTTTCAAAAAAATGGATATTTTGACAAATAGTTTGGAAGGGTTGTTATTTTGGGAATTATATTTTTAAAAATGAATAATTTGAGAAAAAAATCGTTTTAATTGCCGAGTTTACGAGTTATAATTTTCAATTTCGCTATTATTTTTTTATCAAAATTTCAATTTTATTATTAAATTATCATTCCGTCAATTAAGGCTTTCATATTTGTGAGGTAATAATCTAATCTAATAATCTAATAGTAAAACTAATAAAATTGACAGGTTTAAAGTGCTTAAAAAAAAAACTTTTTTTCCTAGTGTTAAGAAGAAGTGATTTTTATAAGAATTACACATAGCAAAGAAAAAAAATAGTACTCTCCCAGTCCTAAATAAATATTTATTTCTTATTTAGATGATATTAAAAATTATTAATTATATATATATGTATGTATATAATGTTAATGATCTCATGATATATGATTAACAAATACATGTAACAAAATATTTTTTGAAAATGACATTTGTTAGTGTTGGAAATGGGTAACAGAAAGTTAAGTTTAACTTAACGTTGACCTAGGTTTCTAACGAAAGTTCGTTATTTGTTAACGTAACTTGTTACAAATGGTAATCTACATTTGTTGTAGATTATATAACTCATTTATTGTCTCAAAAAACCATTTCCGGGTGAATGAGAAATTAATGACAAAGTTTTGTAACTTAACGAGAGTTAGTTAAAGGGTGTTTAATTTGGTTTGAAGTGCTCGGCCGAGCAGAGTTCTTGACTCGGCCGAGCAGAGCACAGAAATTGGCCAAAGTCTCTGGACAAGCTTGCTCGGGCGAGGCATATGTCTGCTCGGCCGAGCAGTGTAAATGACACGGCCGTGCGAGTCTATTGACTCGGCCGTGCAGCTTGGTGCTCGGCCGAGCGAGTCCCTTGACTCGGCCGAGCAGATCCTGAACAGGTGCCAATTCAAACAGAAAGTTGTGCCTTTTCAAGGGAAAAGACACAAACCCCTTAACTCTCTTTATATACTTCCCCTCCGAATTTCAATTCATTCATACAGTCATTTAAGCCTTCCTACCATGGGTAAGATAGAAAAACATATCCAAATCATTGGCATATTGTTGCATCAAATCCTTCAAGTCCATAGTTTCAAACAAAGTGTTGTTCGTTAGAGTATTTGATTTGGAGTGCTCCTATCATTTACTTAAAAAGTCGTTTTATCTTACTAGAAGATTGCCATTGAAACCGTAAGAACCTGTGCGGGGCAATAACTTCTTACGGAGATTGTATTTAATACAAGACTCGACTTGATTTCATTTGTTTTCAATCTCCGTTACTTTTGCCGTCAGTTTTTCTGTTAAGTCTTAAAGAAGCCTACCACCAAGTCAAACAATCGTAAGAAGTTATTTACGCTTCTTCAAGACCTTCAAGAGATGGCAAATGAGAAAGACGTATCCTCATCCAGTCAAGGGAATGTAACGCCTCCTTCTCAAGGTGACGCTACGTTCAACAATGTTGCACCCGCTCCTACACCGCATCACCTCGGTCATGGTGAGAAACCCCCGAAGTTCACTGGTGTGGATTTCAAGAGATGGCAACAGAAGATGCTATTCTACTTGACCACCCTAAGCTTGCACCGCTTCTTAAAGGAAGATCCTCCGGCGGTGGAAAATGGTGATCCCGACCCCCAAAGGCAAATGGCCAAGGAGGCTTGGGCTCACGGTAATTTTTTGTGTAAGAATTACATCCTAAATGGACTTGACGATGCACTATACAATGTGTATAGTACCGTCGAGTTAGCCAAGGCGTTGTGGGACACCTTGGAAAGGAAGTACAAGATCGAAGACGCCGGGTCAAAGAAATTTGTCGTCGGTAAGTATCTTGACTTCATGATGGTCGATTCCAAATCGGTAACAACTCAAGTAGATGAATTCCAACTCATTCTACATGGGCTTGATGCCGAGGGGATGATCATGAATGATCCATTCAAGGTGGCCTCTATCATTGAAAAGTTACCGCCTTCGTGGAAGGATTTCAAGAACTATCTCAAGCATAAACGCAAGGAGATGTCCTTGGAAGACATTGTTGTTCGTCTTCAAATTGAAGAGAACAATAGAATCAACGAGGCCAAGGTTGCTAAGGGCAAGATGGAGGCTAAGGTCAATCTCGCCGAGGCTAGCACAAGTGGCACAAAGAGAAAGCATTCCGAAAATGTCGGGAATGCTAAGAAAGGAAAGAAGAAGGGCTCTAAGAAGTTCAAGGGGTCTTGCTATAATTGTGGCAAACCGGGCCACTTAGCAAAAGACTGTCGTCTCCCAAAGAAAGAGGCGAATAATGTTGACCACATGGACCTAGACTTTGCAGCGATGATCTTTGAGGCCAACGTTGCAAACTTGGAGGAGAATCCAAAAGCTTGGTGGATAGATACCGGTGCTACCCGCCATATTTGTGGTAATAAGGAGAGTTTCTCCTCCTATACTCCCATCTCCGGAAGAAAGCTCTACATGGGAAATTCTGCGACCTCCGATGTTCAAGGCATTGGAAACGTGATATTGAAGATGACTTCCGGAAAAGAAGTAACCTTGTTGGATGTGCTGCATGTTCCAGACATCCGTAAAAATTTGGTGTCCGGCGCTTTGCTTAGTAAGGCCGGTTTTAGACTAGTATTTGAATCCGACAAATTTGTACTAACCAAGAATGGTTTATTTCTTGGAAAGGGTTACCTCGAGGAGGGCCTTTTCAAGATGAATGTAATGAACGTGATCCGCCGAGGTGCGATGAATAAAAATTGTGTTTCTTATGTTTACTTGTCGGAAAGTTCTAATTTATGGCATGATAGATTAGGACATGTAAACCTCGACACCATTAAGAAATTAGCGAGACAAGATTTAATCCAAATGAATAAATCCGACTCGACTAATAGGTGCGAAGTTTGTGTTGAGGCAAAAATGACGAAGTCTCCATTTAATGCAATAGAAAGAAACACGACTCCTCTTGAATTAATTCACACCGATATATGTGATTTAAAACTTGTGCAAACTCGAGGAGGTAAAAAGTATTTCATTACAATTATAGATGATTGCACAAAATTTTGTTATGTCTATCTCTTAAGAAGTAAGGATGAAGCCTTAGTGGCTTTTGAGACTTATAAGAAAGAAGTTGAAAATCAACTTAACTTGAAGATTAAGAAAATTAGAAGCGATAGAGGTGGAGAATATGAAGCTCCGTTTGAAGGACTATGTTGGGAATCCGGCATAATTCATCAAACAACGGCTCCATATACCCCTCAATCTAACGGAGTTGCTGAACGCAAAAACCGTACTCTCAAGGAGATGATGAACGCGCTTTTGATAAGTTCAGGCTTACCCAACAACTTGTGGGGGGAAGCCATACTCACTTCTAATTATGTTCTTAATAAAATACCCAAGAAAGGTATTGATAAAACGCCCTATGAATTATGGCATAATCGTAGACCATGTTATAAATACCTTAAAGTGTGGGGGTGTTTGGCCAAGGTTGAAGTACCTAAGCCGAAACAAGTCAAGATTGGTCCAAAGACCATTGACTGTGTTTTTATTGGATATGCCAATAATAGTAGCGCCTATCGTTTTATAGTGCACAAATCGGACATTCCTGATATGCATGTAGGAACTACTATAGAATCAAGGAATGCGGTATTCTTTGAAAACATCTTTCCGGCTAAGGACAGAAAAGATATAGGTTCTAATAAGAGAACATATGAGTCTACAACCGGTCCTTCTCAAATAGAAGATGAAGAACCGAGACATAGCAAAAGTGTGACGACCCCGATAATAGGAACTATTTAATTACTTGTTAAGCACGTGGGGTTCGGGTAGAAATATTTCATTTTGTGCATGTTATGACTTTATTTGATTTTATGTGACTATTTATATGTTGGCTTGAATTTAGTAAGTTAGAATTGGCATTAACTAACTTATGTGAAATTGGGATGAAAATGAATTAAAAGTAATGTTTTAGGGCCTAAATGGAATAAACTCTAAAGTGGATAATGATTTTATAATATTTAGAATTTTAATAAATGATAATTGTAGTAAGGTGTTTATCTACCAAGTTTAATAATTAAGATTATTTAATTGGGTCATTAGTGGTGGAGGAGCCTCTTTGTAACTAAGGGTTATTAACCAAGGAATAAAAAGAAGGAGAAAACCTCATTTGAGAGGTTTCATCAGTATTTTCTTCTTCCCTAAGTTCATCCATGGAAAGCAAATCCCAAAACCCTAGCTCTACCTTTGAAAAACCCTAGCAACTTCAATTCTTCTCTGTTTTCAAAATCAAGGGCGGATTCTTGATCGTGGTGGCAAGGAGATCATTTAGAGCTACTCAAAGAATTATTTCATTTTTCATCTTTCAAGTTATTATGGATTTTTTTCAAAACCTTGTTAAATTATTGAAATTGTTGTTAAAGATGTTTGTAAACATGTTTTATAAAAGGAAAACACTTTTAAAGTGGAAAGAATGAGTTTTGAAATTGGGAAATTGAATTGGCCATGAAATGGGTGTTGTAATGGTAAGTAAATGGATTGGTGTTCTTAGTTGGGAATCATGAATTGGAAATAACTCATTACATGGAACTTTTGGTACAAAGTTGGTATCAATATGAGGTTAAAGGGTTGAACTAGTGTAGAAGTTGTATAAATTGGTTTGGGTTTGGTATTGGTTATTGTTTGGTACTGTTTTTGAGTCATTTAAAACAGAGTAAAAATTAGTGTTTATCATTTTGGTGCAATTGCTGAAGTAGTGTAGATTCTGCACTGAATTCTGAACAGGGGGCACGAGTCGTGCCCATGAGCACGACTTGGGCACGAGTCGTCCCCTGAGCATTGAACTAAGTCATGACCTTTGGGGACGCTAGAATCTGTGGGGGGTGTAAAAGGGCACGAGTCGTGCCCTGGGGCACGAGTCGTGCCCTGGGGCACGAGTCGTGCCCTGGGGCACGAGTCGTGCCCTACTCTGCAGAACTGGAGCTGTTTTCAAGGCTTGGAAACCAAATCAAACGGGAACCAACTTGAACACTCTTGAACTTAGATTAAAGTAGAATCTTTTAGCTACACAATGATACTTTACTTGATCAAAATGGAATAGTAGAAGTACTTTAAATATTGATTGGAAAATACTTCGCAACCATGAATTGTAACTTCACAATAGTGATTCCAACTTGGTATATTGAACTTGGGGCCTTTATAAAAATTATATATTATAGCATATTGGCTATGTAGGGATAGTATATGATATCATCCTACTTCATTTGAATTCATATGATTGAATTGTTATATATATACATATAGTGTATAATATGAATGTTGCACTATATTGATGATTGAACATGAGTATGTTTTACCATGTTATATACATATTGTTGTTGTTATCCCACATTGTGGATTTTATTTCAAGTAGCTTATATGTGCTTGAATGGTGTTAATCAGCTGATATAGGGGGTATAATGGAGTACGATCACTTATGAGAAATCGTTCTATAAGGTGCTCGGACTACATTATATCTTTGGCCTTTCCCCTTCTGTGGCCACAGATTGGGGTTTCAACTTCTATGAATATGTGCAGTCAGTTCATATGAATATGAATGTTGAAGTTCCCTAGAAAATGGGTTTTATAAGACGTGAATATGCAATTAGCAGTTCACAAGAGATGAGTTATATTTGTAGCTATCTCAGTTATATGATTTGATTCTGGTGGACATGTGTTCACGGAATACTTGGAGTTTATATTCCAACATGATACGACTTATTGGTCAGACGGGAAAAAGGTAAACCAAGGTAACGAAAAGTGTTTACGGTTTTACCAATGTGATTATATGCACCTCTTATGTGCTGCATTTACTTGGAATATTGAGGCATTGCATAATAACTTATTGAGATTTATTCTCACCCTTCTCCCTTTAATGTTTTAGATCGGACTGAGACAGGAGGACCATGGCAGTGAGGCCGGTACGGAGTTTGTGCTTGATTTTGGGTTTGTCGGGTATGTTGATGGTTAGATGGTTGTATTTTGGTTGTTACTCCTTTGTTGGAGTTTGTTAATAGAACAAGTTATGTAAATTTGTAAGTTATAGCTTAACTTTTGTATATATGGAAACCAAGTAAGTAGTAGTTAAAATGGTAGTAGATAGAGTTTTGTAAAGGTTTGTAAATAAGTTTGGGTTTGAAAGTTAGTTCATGTTTTATTCCCATTTCCTCCAAAGTGGAGATGTCCCCAAGTTTAGAGTTAGTTCTTTTCAAAGTCAAGTATAAATGTTTTGAAAAAAATTCAGGTGGTATTAAAGAGTTTGGGCTCTAAGACTCGGGACACGTGTTAGGTTCCGGGTCAGATGCCCACAAAAAGGGCAAGAGTGGAAAAGTCTTTTGATCCTGATTTTCTATCTTACATGTTAGAAAACGAACCAGCCACTGTTAAAGAAGCTTTATCCGGTCCGGATAGTTCGTTCTGGAAAGAGGCTATTAACAGTGAAATAGAATCCATAATGCTCAATAATACTTGGGAATTAGTTGATCTCTCTCCAGGTTGCAAACCATTAGGTTGCAAATGGATCCTTAAAAGGAAGTATAAAGCGGATGGATCAGTCGATAAGTACAAAGCTAGGCTAGTTGCCAAAGGCTTTAGACAGAAAGAGGGATATGATTTCTTCGATACATACTCCCCTGTCACAAGGATCACATCTATTCGGGTTCTCATAGCTATTGCAGCAGTGCATAATCTTGAGATACACCAAATGGATGTGAAGACTGCAGTTCCTGGTAAAGAAAGAAAGGTGTGTAAACTCGTAAAGTCCTTGTATGGACTGAAACAAGCACCTAAACAATGGCATGATAAGTTCGATAGAACCATGTTATCGAATGGATTCAAGATTAACGAATGTGACAAATGTGTCTACATTAAGGGAACATCCAAATCATTCGTTATCGTTTGTCTTTATGTAGACGATATGCTCATAATGGGAAGTAGTCCTGATTTGATCATGAATACCAAAGGCATGTTAAAGAAGAACTTTGACATGAAAGACATGGGATTAGCTGATGTAATACTAGGGATAAAGATCTCTAGAACATCTGAAGGATTAGTTCTTTCACAATCCCATTATCTAAAGAATGTTCTTCGGAGATTCAATGTCTTTGATGACCCTCCGGCTAAGACACCGGTAGACTTGGCTCTACATTTAGCCAAGAACAAAGGGGAACCAGTTTCTAAACTGGAATATGCAAGAATAATTGGTAGTCTGATGTACTTAACAAATTGTACACGTCCAGACATTGCATATTCAGTGAGCAAACTAAGTAGGTTCACAAGCAATCCTGGTACTGATCATTGGAAAGCACTAATGAGAGTACTAAGATATTTAAGGTATACATTAGACCATGGGATACTTTACAAGAAATATCCAGCAGTATTAGAAGGATACTGTGATGCCAATTGGATATCAGACACGAAAGACTCTAAGTCCACGAGTGGATATGTATTCACAATAGGTGGAGGAGCAGTGTCATGGAAATCCTCCAAACAGACATGTATAGCCAGATCCACGATGGAGTCTGAGTTTATCGCTTTAGATAAAGCTGGGGAAGAAGCAGAATGGCTTAAGAACTTCCTGGAGGATATTCCTTGTTGGAGCAAACCTGTGCCTGCTGTACTAATACATTGTGATAGTCAATCAGCAATTGGAAGGGCACAGAATAGTATGTACAATGGTAAGTCTAGACATATTCGTCGTAGACACAATACCATTAGACAGTTGATCAAGAATGGCGTTATCACTATTGACTATGTAAAGTCATGTGATAACTTAGCGGATCCGTTTACCAAAGGTATAAATCGAGATCAACTGTATAAACTGTTAAGGGGAATGGGTTTAAAACCCACAACAAAAGAACTTATAGCGGACACTCAACCTTGAGAAATGGAGATCCCAGGCCCTTGGTTCAATGAGACAACCAAGTTATAAGTTCTAGTAGAGTTACTTGGAAACAACAACCGGTTTATTAACCTGGAGATGTTGAATACTCATTCCCAGAACATCCAAGTACAAGCACATGCAGCAGTGGTAAGGATAAGTTGAGAAAACTTTTAATGATTTCTATACCTACGGGTGGAGTAGTGCATGATACTCCTTGTAGTGAGAATCACCTATATAAGCGAAAGGTAATTAGGCCACCTCTAAATAAACGCTTATGAATGAGATACGGTCCAGGGCCGAAATGGACAAAACGTGAGAACAACAATTGTTAGAGCTGTTATTATGTGAGTATTATTGTCTTGGTATACATCCGACAGTCACTGGTTCAAAGCGACTCGCTACCAAATGGCTAGTATATCCGATAATATTTCACTAGAGAGGATTCAAGGCCACAAGCTATCTATCCCGATGTAATAATAGTTCGCTGGAACTTTGGACGAAATTGCATTCATGCATTAATTGTCATTCATGTGGGGGATTGTTGGAAATGGGTAACGGAAAGTTAAGTTTAACTTAACGTTGACCTAGGTTTCTAACGAAAGTTCGTTATTTGTTAACGTAACTTGTTACAAATGGTAATCTACATTTGTTGTAGATTATTGTCTCAAAAAACCATTTCCGGGTGAATGAGAAATTAATGACAAAGTTTTGTAACTTAACGAGAGTTAGTTAAAGGGTGTTTAATTTGGTTTGAAGTGCTCGGCCAAGCAGAGTCCTTGACTCGGCCGAGCAGAGCACAGAAATTGGCCAAAGTCTCTGGACAAGCTTGCTCGGGCGAGGCATATGTCTGCTCGGCCGAGCAGTGTAAATGACACGGCCGTGCGAGTCTATTGACTCGGCCGTGCAGCTTGGTGCTCGGCCGAGCAGATCCTGAACAGTGCTAATTCAAACAAAGTTGTGCCTTTTCAAGGGAAAAGACACAAACCCCTTAACTCTCTTTATATACTTTCCCTCCGAATTTCAATTCATTCATACAGTCATTTAAGCCTTCCTACCCTCTAGTAAGATAGAAAAACATATCCAAATCATTGGCATATTGTTGCATCAAATCCTTTAAGTCCAAAGTTTCAAACATAGTGTTGTCCGTTAGAGTATTTGATTTGGAGTGCTCCTATCATTTACTTAAAAAGTCGTTTTATCTTACTAGAAGATTGCCATTGAAACCGTAAGCACCTGTGCGGGGCAATAACTTCTTACGAAGATTGTATTTAATACAAGACTCGACTTAATTTCATTTGTTTTCAATCTCCGTTACTTTTGCCGTCAGTTTTTCTGTTAAGTCTTAAAGAAAGAAGCCTACCACCAAATCAAACAGTTAGAAGCTACTTACTAAGAGGAATTGAACTTATCAAACGTTATTGAAATTTTGATCTACATATTAGTCTCTAACAATAATATTTTCATTTCAAAATAATGAGACTCTTTATTTTTAAATTTATGAGTTACTTATTTATGTTAGGAATTTTTTTAAACAATCGAGTGGGTTTTTTTTTTTTTTTTTTTTCGAAAAAACAAAATGGTAAAGATAATATGAACCAAAACTAAACGAGGCAGAAATGTAGAATGAATAAGAAATTTATTTAAAGTCGAGGTTTGTGTTATATATAATCTCCGCAAGACGAAATTACCTCTAACTAGGTGAAGATGATATCATTGAATTAGATAACTAAATGAACTAACCTTTCTGCTCTGCTGAAACGTGTTCCGTTTGAAATGCCATGAACAACGATCGATCTTTGTTTCACAAGAACACAAACATAAAATTGTGCTGGAACTCCTTCTCAGGCATTGGAAGCAAATAACAAGCGTATGAAAACTTATAAAGCATCTAGCTATATGCTACGTGCTATAACTAGGAAATGCTATATTAACTCTCATATCTTTCCTTATTGAATTTTCCGTCAGGATCACGGTGTTTCATTTATTGTCCATTTCTCGATAATATTCATCTCTAACGTCATCACGAACGGCTACTTTTCAGAAAAGAACAATTACTGAGTTGATAAAACTTTTCATACTTTGTTTATCCGGACGGCTACTTTTCAAAAAGTACAACGGCTAGTGATTTGATTATAATTTATAGCCTTCGGAAATAATTACCATTTTTATACTTCTAACGGCTACTTTTCAAAAAAAAAAATGGCTAGTGAACGTAGTATCTCTCTAACAGAATGTCAAAAAAAAAAAAAAAACACATCACAACCCAAGCAAAACACACATATACAAATAATAAGAGTGTGCTACTGTTGTACAAATGTTGTCATTGCACCAAGAGTACATACACTTATACACTACAGAGCTAGCAGACTTGAAGTTGTGCATGACCAAAAAGAATACAAAGTAGCTACAAGAGTGTTTCTAAATATATAGAAACTAATCAACGCATGGCACGAGCCATCAATGGGGAAGAACTCAAATGCGGTGATGATACTATTTTAGTTGAGACTCGGTTTTGGTAGCTTGAGTTTAGGGCCAATGGAAGTTTGTTCTCTAATGAGGTGAAGGGGATTTTGTTGGGAGATTGAACTGCGTTTACTGGACGTAAACAGGCAAGGTGGCTGCGTTGTTGGCCATTGCAGATTGGAAGCTTGCTTGCCTGCATTGTTGACTCCTTCTCTTTAGGTACCGCAGCTCCTGTTGGGTCCTGCAAGTATAAAAGCAAACCTGTTCAAACATGCCCCCACAAAGCAAGCAAAGAACAATAAAGGAGAGAGGGAAGGAAAATGAACCAGAGAGAAAAATCAAATATATATACTCCATATATACTAAAATCTTGAAAATGTTTCCCTACTAAATTCTTTTGTTGTGATCTTTAATTTCTGTTGGTTAAGAATCTAATTAGTGCAACCATATCTCAAATAAATATCTGTTCTTTTTCCGGCTTTCCACAGTAAAAGTGAATAACGAAAGAAACTTGTGCACTGATATATATTGTTAGCAAATCGTAAAATTAAAACAGGCATGTGGATGAGAGAAGACAAGTTTGTAAGAAGTGTTAGCAAACCAGAATAAATATATTGTAAAAAGAAACATACCCCAAGAACAAGGAAAGTGAATGCTTGATTATCAGCTCCAAGATGAATTTCAATCAGCTTCCGTAAATCAGCAAGAGTTGCATCCCCCACAACCTTCAAAGTGGTTATTATCTTCCCGGGGTTCTTCTCCTTAGAAGCTTCCCATTTCACAAACACTTCCAAAGAAGTTGGCTTTTCACTAAGTGGATCGTAGTTCTCCTTCGAATCCAAAGAGATTTCATCAAAATCTCTGTTTTCATCATTCCCCTTTTTGTTAGGTATCAGGGAACTCTTGTGCTGAGAAAGTTCTCTATAATTCCCACAGAGTGTAAATATATTCTGGATTCTTAAGAGCCTGGATGAGGCTGACTCTTCTTCACTCTCTGGATTTTGGTGGCTAAAAAAATCGGTGTGGGAATCGAAACCAGAGTTAGAAGAACTATCAACTGGTCTTGTACTAGAACAGACAATCTTTTCCTCAATCACCTCTTTCTGCACTTCTTCATCCACAACTTTCTCCCTATCTTCTTCTTCCTCCCCCTCATCTTCCTCATACACAGTAGTCAAAAATGGTTTACTAACCGAAGATGCAGGAAATACATCATTACATTCTTCACTTCTGAAACTGCTCATCTGGGGATATCCCAAAATCGCTTGGATATTTCCGTCTCGTTTTCCCATGTCCATATCCAAGGATTTATCCAAATCCATTGATTTCTCCATCCCGGGATCTTCATCAGCATATATACCCATTAGCCTCCTCGCAAAGCTGCTTCCTTCTAACTCCAATGAAGCATTTCCATCCTTTTTACGAGACAATTCAGTCTCAACCTCCTCCAACCGCCGCCTCAATGTTTCAAGCTCCTTTTGCTGTTGCAATATCTTCTCTTCCATTTTCCTCCGTTCTGTTTCAACAATATCATCAGCCATTTTCTGACATTCTTCTACCTTCTTCTCCAACTCGCTTCTCAGCATCTGAGTCCTCTCATTAACCTTCAAGTTGATCTCTTCTTCACTTGCTCCTGAACCCTTTTTCACTTCAGCTTCTGCTAGTTTACTTCTCAATGCTGATATTTCTTCTTCTTTCTTTATCAGCTCTATGTTGGCTTCAGTTCGCTCTTTTTCTCTAGCCTTGTTCTCCATTTGTAATTTGTAAATGAACTGGTCCATAGCAGCAATCTTTGACTCCAAAATGATGGCTGATGAAGAGTCCTCTGCACCTTTATCTTTAATCGGTGTATGTGGACCCCGGACTATGCATTTTGCTTTTGCACCATATTCCAAAGTAGAAATTGTTTTGTGCATCTCTTTTGGATCCGGACTTGCACAGAGAATCATCAGAATTTTAGACTTGTCATCCTCAAAAGAATCCTAGTGAGATAAAACAACAAAAGTTAAAAGATCAGCACCAACTATACTGGAAGTGCTATAAACCAATGCATTATCCCAATTAAAAGTTAGTATTATAGAAGATCAATTCACCTGTAGAAGCATGGTTAACTTGCTATCTCTGAAGGGCACATGAGAATCACCATTTGCAATGGACTCAACCACTCTCTTCAGTGCAATATTTCCTTGATTAATTTTTCCAGTCTACAATATCAAAAAAAAAAAAAAAAAAAAAAAAAAAAACCATCAGGAACTAAAACTCAAGATTTGTACTTCATCGAGAACTTGAGGAAAAAACAGAAAACGGCAACATCAACCAATAGAAGTAGTAAATAGTCCACCTGCATTTTTGCTTCCAGACCAATTTGACCAGCTTGCTCGATATTTTCTGAACCAGCCATGTCAACAAGCATAAGTCTTCCTCCCACAGTTGGAACATCAAGAATTATCTGCACACAGAGAAGAATACGACATATTAGAACACTTTATTAATTACGTTTTTCTTGCTTTATAAGTTTGTTGGAGGGATACCATGCAATGGCTACGAGAACTTCTTTCATTACAGAGTGTGCTTTTAACAATCCTTCTTTTTTCCACTTTTTGGATCTCTTTTGATATCTTTCCAGCTTCAGTCCCTGAGATAAAGGTTGCATTCTTTGCCTTCTTTCCCATAACTTCTAATTTTACCTGCATAATTTCAGAGAAGAAAACTTGTAAAACTGTAAAAAGACGTAGCTCCATTTATGGGTTTAAGAAAGTCATACAAACTACCAGTTTAACTTGAACCTTGCATCGGTAAAGTAGTAACCTTGAAAAACACGGAGGATAGTATTCAATCTACTATGAAGTTACACTAGCACCAAAATAACATGCTCACTGTTACCTTAAATCTGTCATCTAAGGATTTGATAAACTGAATAAGTGTAACTGAACAAGATTCAGCATAAGCAAAATAATACCACTAAAAAAGTCTAATATAAATCATATATTATGCAATTGTACATTCAATGACTTCCTTGTCCAAGTCTAAATGAGAAACTAATAGATTACCAAGTAACTCCTAATTTTAGCTTCAAAACGTATGCAATTTTGATGATAAGTATATTTTCCACTAATAAATAACCAGCATAATCATCAGCATCAGACCATTAGAATATACTCCCTCCGTCCAGTTACATACTTCACACTTTCTATTTTGGGCGTCCAATTACATACTTCACACTTTGTCTCTCCTACATTATTTTAATACTCACAACACCATTATAATTTACTATTCCCTCCACTCATTCTCTCTCCTATTTTACTTTTACACTCACAACATTATATCATTATTTTTTTCCTTAATCCACGCGTGAACAGTAACCGTGAAGTATGTAATTGGACGGAGGGAGTATATATATATATATATATATATATATATATATATATATATACCAGATTTCAATCCCACTTCTCTCAGCAGACCCACTAATTCAATCAAAAAAGTAATATGATCAAGAAACAAGTAGCATATTTGTAGTAAATTAAGAGACCTAATTTGCCCAGAGAAATCAAAAAGTTAAAACTGCAACAAATTCATGTCAATAACCCAATTCAATTTCTAAACATTCTGAACTGCACAATTCAACAGAAACTTTGCATTTGAGATAAAAATATCACCTTTGAAGCACAACCCTTTGACCACCCGAGGCTAAAACCTCCACCACCACTAGTTGATAGCAAATCATAAATATCCTCGTTGTAAATCTCTAGAACGGTTACTTGCACAAAAGTACTCACTGCAACCTTCTGTTCATCGCCAAGCTCATTACAACTGTCCTCATCCCCATTTCCCAAAATGCCCTTCAAAGACTTATACACGATCCCAGGCTGTTTCAGACACCCAAACATTGTATGACTCTTTCCCGATCCTGTTGGACCATACATCATTATAGTGCACTTCTCACCCAGTTTGACCCCATTAATTCTTGACTCCACGAATTTCTTATAGAAATCATCAAGACTCTCTTCCTCAGATAGGGAAACCCCATCCAAACTGAAATCCCGATACCCAATTTCAGTCCTAACCCTAACTGATTGCCTATCCGGGTTCAAATGTAGGGCGGAAATGGGTTTCTCTTTCCATTCAGGGTAGTCCCGGATCCGGCCAATAACTTCAACAGGGTGGTCTGGGGGTTGGGTATCTTTGAGGGCTGTGGAGTTAGGGTTTGGGGAGGGTTTAGACATGTTGAAATTGAGACGGTGTTGATGTTTAGATTGGGGTGTTCTTGACTGGTGGTTTGATTTGGATGATGGGGTGGTGAAATTCGACTTTGATGGTGTGGGTGCCATGATTTTTTAGGATTCTTTTGGCAATCGGAGAGAGAGAGAGAGAGAAAGCTGAAAATCGGGAATTCTATACTCTGGTTTAAATTCAGATGATCAGGTTGTGTACAATCGGAGAGAGAGAGAGAGTTGAAAGATTGAGAGAGAGAAAGAGAGATTGGGGGAAGAGATGAAATGAAATGAAAATTTGGAAATGGGGTTTTGATTTTTGAAAGCTTAATTCTAAGAAAAAATGTAGCCGTTACGACCCCCAACGTCTATATCTTGTTCGACGACTTATTTTTCTCGTGAATTAATCGGAGACTCAATTGGGCTTCGTATGTCGGACTCAATTGGGCTTCATTGTCGAATCCTAAGCCCAACATTATACTGTCCCTTTGCTAAATATTCTGTCCCAAATGTTCAAATAATTTTAAATTTGTTTGGTTGGGCAAATTTGAAATTTTTTTAAATATTTATTTTTTGAAGGGAGAAAGTAAAACAATATTTATAACATGAGTATTCATTTTATAGGATGTTGTTAAATTTGATTTAATATATACATCATCGATGGTACTCATTTTCTCCTAATAAAAAAAAGTAAATTAAATTTTATATCATTCTATTATTTGTTCATCGTCAATTTGATCATAAACTTCTACTATTACAATAACAAATGTGACCTTTTATTATTAATTTAACACCACACTTGAAAATTGATAACAAGTTTTTATTTATGTTATACTAATTTGACTAAACCACTTTTTTTAATCCGCATACTATAATATGGCTCCAGACCCCGATATTAATATTGTCAAAATAACAAATGTCATATTCCCTCCGTCCCACAAAACATTACTCCTTTACTGTTGAGAACGGAAAATAAGGAATAATGTTATTAAAGTAGGTGTTGTGAGTGGGAGGAAAGAAAATGAGTGGAGAGAATAGTAAATTTGAAAAGTGTTGTGAGTATGACAAATGGGTCCATGAATAAAGAAGTATTAAAAATTTTCCTTTTTAGGAAAGTGGAACTTTAAAGTGGGACGCTCAAAATAATAAAATGAGTAATGTTTTATGGGACGGAGGGAGTATATTATACCCAAACTTACCAATTTTACTTTTTCTTAATACAAGAAATATTTTATCTAATAATATAGTCCCTATATTACTATATTAATGAGTACACTCTATTTTTCATTTTACTAATTCTACCCTCCCGTCATTTTATTAAATTCACCCTTTTTATCGTTTACTTTCTCTCCAACCACCATCAACTTAGGTCACCCCTCCCCAATCTTATCTGGTCAACAACTTCGGCAATCACCAACTACAATGATTATTATTTTTTTACTCCGGCGACCAAACAACTGAGAACTTATCAGTAAGTTCTCAGTTGTCAACTAAACTAATAAGAACACGATCAACTCAAGTGACGACCAACTTCGACGGCCACCAACTTCGTCAACCAAACAACTGAGAACAATCGTTCTTAGTTGTCAACAACTAAAATGCGACCAATTCTGGTCGGCAACCATCTCCGAAGATCAACAACTAAGAACTTACTAAGAAGGCAACCGACACCGGCGACCAGCAACTGATAACTTCTAAATTGTTATAGTGAACAAAGAAGGGAACCAACTCCATCTGTCGGCCCATTCCGCTAATCAACAACTGAGAACTTCTCATTTGTTTTCAGTTGTTAATTGAAAAAGTGATTAACTCTGGCTGGCGAACAACAATTGAGAACTACGGCCAGCGATCAACAATTGAGAACTTCGAACGGTAATCAACAATTGAGAACTCCGGATTACATCCAACAATAACCGAGAACTTCTGCCTCGACAAAAAAAAAAAACACAACTGTTATCAGTTGTCCACTCAATTTCGAACGGTAATCCCATTCTCCTTTTTAATTTCTTGTGAGACTACAATACGCTCCAACTGAAACCCTAGCCCTATTTAATCCTTCCTTCTTCAATTACGTGTAGTAGCCAACGAAGGTATTTCAGGTTATTACTCAAATAGCAAAGATGCAATATAATAAAAAATATCTTTTGTGTAATATGGACTAATAAAAAATAATATCAATAATAATTTTATTATTAATTTATAAAGTTAATACGATCTCTATTTCTCTATTTAAGGAGAGGTCTTTTGCCGTCCATCCATTGATTACTGGAGACTTGGTAGATCCCTTCACCTTTCTAACAAGCACTCTCTCTCTAAAAATAACATCTTTAGGACTCGGTCGTCAAGGCATCATCCAATGGATGCAGAATTTTAGAATGGGGGGGGGGGACAAGAATTTTTTGAGCAAATAAATGATGAATGGGGGTTCGAGGGCAACTCCCCCAATTTTAATTTTGTTTTGTTATTTTTCCCGTATACAATACAACTTTGACATAATTTAGTACGACTAATTCTAGATAGAGGACAATCATACCACTAATGTCAACCCCATTCAACAGTGTTTCTTTTTCTTAATTTCTTTTTTGTTTTTATTTTTTGTGGCAATTTATGCCAATCATAAAAATGCAAGGCATTTACTCAAGTCATTTAAAGTTAAAATGCTAAACATAAATCGGAATTAAATTTAAAAAGACAACTCACCCCAAAAGACAACCCAACAGTGCTTACAACACTATCAACGGATGTGAAAAATGTTCCAATCACTTCATGTTTATTAAAGACACCAACAAGAGCTAGTTGAAGTTGATGTGCGAAACAATAAACATAGAAAGCACTTGGGTTCTCCTTCAAGATAAGTGTCTTCAAACCATTGAATTCTCTACTCATATTACTTGCCCCATCATAACCTTGACCACGTAGCCCAGAGATATTTAACTCATGTTTAGAAAGTAACATAACAATAGATTGATTAAGTGACATACCAATGGTGCTCAACACATGTTCGATACCTATAAAAGATTTGATGACACACCCATATTTGTCCACATAACGAAAAATAATAGTCATTTGCTCCTTCACCGAGACATCTCTAGATTCATCAACAAGAATGGAAAAAAATGCGTCACACATATCTCGAAAAATAGCATTTGTGATTTCTGTAGCAATAGCATTTACTATGTCCTTTTGAAAGGCAAGACATTATCTTAGGAGAAATCGGATACAATCAACTGATGCCCCCAATCGAACCCGATAATATGCTTCAAAATGCTCTATAAAAGGCTTGATAATGTTTCAAATATGTTAATTCTCATTCATCAAAATGTCACAATTTTTATGTGCTTGGTTCTGAAAGTTGTTGTGCTTCCCAACGTGTTCGCGCAATTTCTCTTTTTTTTTTCCTGAAATTTCTGAAATCAATATCACCGAAACAATCCGCTCCTCCTTTTGCACTATTATTTGGTTTAAATAGATAGCAAAACAAACAAAAAGTTTCATCCTTAGATATACTATACTCTAACCATAGTAGCGGATATTCAACAAACCAAGTAGCTACGAACCTTCTTGAACTTTGCCCCTTTTTTGTTTGCACAAACACGTGCTCTTTAGGCTGACATGGGTCTCTTTGTAAGTACTCACGTCGAACTTGATCCTTCAAATCTGGTGATAATCTGCTATTTTTTTCCTTAGTCCATGATCATGAAGAAGGTCACTAAAATTAAATTCTCCATAACTTTGTTTCAACCGTTCACCCTCTACCACCGGTGGAGACAATTCAGACAGACAAAGCTCTTTTGTAATATCTATCCATTGTCTAACAAAAAAAAAAGATTTTTGACAATATTTTATAAACTAAATAATTTTGAATAGGGAAGAATCCCGAAATTCAAAATTCAATTTTGAGAATCCCCAACAGTGACTAAAGAACCAAATTGAGTTAAGAATCCCAAAATTAAAATCAAAACCAAAATAAAACCCTAACCCTAATGAGAAATCAAAATAATAGAATGTAGAAATCGACAAAAAAATGTAATTCTCACCTAAATGTTTGAATAGGGAAGAATCAAAGAGATTTTTTTGTTTGGAATCAGTATAATCAATTAATTGAGCCGCCATGAAGATCTCCCTTTGCCGATCATGGGAGGAGTTGAAAACTCGAAGTTGCCGCCATATTTTCTTTCTCGTTCGTTTGTGATTCTTTGTTATTCTGATTCTATTGGCTAAGTTTCGTCTATACTCCCTCCGTCCCGGTAATTGCTTCTCCTTTTTGGGGTGGGCACGCAAATTAAGAAAATTGGTGAGTGGAGAAAATGTTGTGAGTGTAATAGTAAAATAGGAGAGAGAATGAGTGGAGGAAATAGTAAATTTAAAAAATGTTGTGAGTGTAATAGTAAAATATGAGAGAGAATGAGTAGGTTGAATAGTAAAAATTATTTGCCATTTTAGGAAAGGTGAAGCTTTAAACGGGATACCCGTTTTGACAAAAAGTAAAGTTATTAATGGGACGGAGAGAGTATAGTATATCAAAACGACGTCGTTTTGCTATTATTAATTTTTCAAAAAAAATTAAGGTGGGGAGGGGTCGTGGCCCTTACATACCCCCACGTAGTTCCGCCTCTTTTTTTTTTCTTTTTTTCTTTTTTTTTTAACTACTCACACTCACACACACACAAGCGCCTAGGAAATCCTAATCAACTAGAGAGGAAAACTATAGAGGCGTACGAAAGAGGCCATGGGGACGTTATGTAGCTCCATAGAAGAAAACGAGGGTTTGGTTAGGTACTTTCAACTCACCAGAAGAACTTGCACTTGCTTATGATGGTGTCACTATATCTCCACTAGTACATATTTGATCTTAGGAAATGTACCTTAGATAGCGCTTTTAAAAAGCGATATCTAAGGTGTACACTTACATAGCGCATCCTCATTTTCAAATTTAATAACCAAGACAAAAAAAATAATAATAATAAAAAAAATTAACTAACATATTACTTATTAGAAAAACGCTATTTTAGTAAAAGCTTAAATAACGCTTATTAGGAACGCTATGTTAGTAAACGTTTCATAATTGTTATTTATTTATTTATTTGTTTTTTAAGGAAACGTATCTCTCTCTATCCTTCCATATTCCCTTCCCTGTTCTCTCTTCTCTCCCACGCACTCAAAACCGACGAAATCATCGCCTTCTTTTCGCAACGCAGCCGCTGCCGCTCTCCGTACGCCTCTCCAGATCTCGAGCACCTCACATCTTCAAAGAGACGAACGAATTGCGATCGATTTGAACGGCAAAGTCGAAAGCCACCACCCAGTCACCGCCGCACGCCCGCACCAAGGTATTTCGATTCTCTCCCGTCTCCTCCAGGTAACGCGTCTTTCTTTGCTTCTACTCCATTCTCTTCCCCTTCTTTGTAAATTTTCTTCAAATTTGTTTGGGATTGATTTAGGTCTATTTTTTTTTCAATTTTAGGGGTTTTGATATCTCTCATCTTGCAATTTTCTGGAAACGTTGATTTCAACGACGTTTTTGGCGGGCCGCTGAGGCGATCTTCAATTCACGACATTAGCCACAGCTTTGGTGGCAGCGGCGGTGGAGGAATGATGGATTCTGGTGATGCTGGTTCCCGGAGTCCATGGGCGGCCGGGATTTAATGAGAAGCCTGTGTTTGGGGACGAAATTGGGGAGGAATTTGAAAAATCCAATTCCGTTCAAAATCTCGGTTCCTTAGCTCTCAATTTCGTCAACCCCAAATCCCCTTCACCCCAATTCAACTTTCTAGGATCATTCTCGATAATAGGAATTCGAATTCAAGAAATAACCCTCTTCACCAACCCCCCCTCTCTCTTTCATGTGCAGAATAATACTTTGACAGGTTTGTTTTCTCAACCCGATCCAATTCTGGATATATAGTTAAATATATGTGTTTGTGTGTTAAAAATTATTTCTTTTGTAGTTTGATTATTGTTTCTGTCTTTATTATGTTGTTTGTGAATTGGGTTTTGAGTGTCTTAGAGAAAAATTAAGTCTTGTCATATTTCAATCAACAGCTTTACATTAATCTGTTATTTCAAGATTTTGGTTGATTTAAGGCTTGTTTGAGGCTATGGAGTTGGTTTCAATGGATTTCTGTTTCGAGATAGTCGAAGCAATGTTCTTGTTTCTGTTATTGACATGTGTTTTGGTAGAATGGGGGAAGATTATGTAAATAGTGCAAAGGGGCTTGTTAATTACTGCTATGAAAGTAATTACTGCAATGCAAATGTGGAAGTTATTGGAAGTTTTTTCTATCATGTAATTCATGAAAAGTTGAAGCTAGCTTGATATGTTTTTGAGGATACGGAAAAAAGTGAAATTGCTCGAGTGACTCTCGTCTTGTAATTTAGCTGATTGCTAGATAGTGTGAGATTTACTCGCCTTAATGGGTCCTCAATAGTGTCTGTAACTATTCAGTTCTGGTTTAGATATCTCCTACTATGTGGCAAGGGAAGGCTTTGTCAATTGTAGATCAAGTCATAAGCACAAGCTGTTCAGGATGTCTGTTTTGTGAAAGCCATCACCCCTTGGCCAGTTTCTTGGTTACTCTTTTAGGATTTTGTAACAAGAATCCTTAGTGTCTTAGCTAACAAAAATTTGCTCTCACACAGCGCTTACTTGCATAGCACTTACTTGCATAACGCTTTTGAAAAACGCTATGTAAGTTGATTTGCAGAAAAATAAAAGAAGTGCTTAGATAGCGCTTTTAAAAAGCACTATCTAAGTTCGTGAGCTTAGATAGCGCTTTCTTAAGCGCTATGCTAACTTGCATAGCAGTAGCTTAGATGGCGCTTGTAAGCGCTATCTAAGCTCTAAAAAAAAGTGCTATCTAAGCTTTATTTTGTACTAGTGAGCTCTTAGAGGTTCTAAAGCTAAAACCGATTTCCCACTCATCCTTCGCCGCTTCCGGCGGGCCATATTGGGTTTTCTCTTGGTCTTCACTTCCCGTCGTTCGAACAGCGGTGGACGGCGCCGCTGGGAGATTTTTTATACTAGAGTTCCTTCATACTGCTGTTTTGAAAGATCACCACGTGAGTGGCTGTGGTGGTGGTGGTGGTGGGGGTGGTGGCGGAGGGATGTATGGGGTGGGGGATGGTGGGGCTGTAGTTCGGCCGCCGATGGCGGAGAGTTCTAGTACGGCGACATAGAGAGAGAGAGAGAGAGAGAGAGAGAGAGAGAGAGAGAGAGAGAGAGAGAGAGAGAGAGAGAGAGAGAGTGAGTGTGTGTAAGAGAGAGTGTGTGGGTGTGTTTTGTGCGTGATGTGTTTAGTTATTTCATTTATATAAATTATAAATGGACTGAGTGATTATATAGTTAATTTATTTTGAAAGTATAAATTTTTTAATACTTTTTTATTCATTCGACTCATTTGTCATACTAATAATAACTATCTACTAACTATTTTCTATCTCAATTTCTCTCTCGTACATCACTTTTAAATTTTTAATACCCAAAACACTTAATGCACTATACATTCTCCTTAATTCACGTGAAAGACCAAATTCGTACATTTTCAAATGGGACGAAGGGAGTAGTTTTTTTTTTTTAGACAGAAGGACTAGCACTTAATTTTCTCATGTGTTAATGGATGTCTCCTAATCAGCAACTAATTTGACAGGTTCACGATGGCTCGTTGTTAGGGGGCGTTTGTTTTCTTATTTTAAGCCTTATTTGCCTCTTAACACTTATTCATTAAGAGGATTAAAGAAATAAGTGTGTTTGTTTTTTTTTTTTCTAAATAAGGCTTGTTAGGCTCTTAAAGTCCTCTTAATTTTAAGAGGTTAAAATGTTGCTGAATTGCCTCTGAAAGCCACTGTTTCATATTTGGTTTTGGGTAATTTTTTTTTAAAACTGTTTACTGTTTCATAATGCATTTACGGTTTTTTTATTTTATTTTTTTTATTTTTTTAACTGTTTGAGATAATGAATTCGTATACAAAATCAAACAACTTATCCAATTCGTAATTCGGTTTTCGATTCGCCTCTTAATCATTCAGCCATTTTCAGAACTGAAATCAGATTTCAGCACTTATCACTTAAAAAAAACAAAAACCCCCTTAGTTGGAAAAAACTCTGAATAGCTAGCTCTATCCGAGCACGTAACCTACAAAACAACACAAAATTGAAAGGTAGATACTAACTTAGGCTCCGTTTGTTTAGCGTAAAACATTTTCCGGAAAATGATTTCCTGCAAAATGTTTTCCGGAAAATGAAAACGTTTTCCGGAAAATAGGATAAACATTTCTAAGTAAACTATTTTCCATTGTTAAACAAACACCGAAAAATGGGAAAAATGTTTTTCGAAAAACATTTTCCCCCAAACAAACGGAGCCTTAATGTTCAAACTTTACACATTTGAATAAGGTGAGTATATATATATATATATATATATAAGGGTAGAAGTTATTTAATAACAAGATTCTACCATTTTTCTGCAAAGTTTGGACAAATTATGCAAATTAAGGCATATGTATCGGACAATATAAAGCATTTTCCAAAGCCCAAAATATTCATCAGTAATTTAGACATAGATGGCTAGATTTGTAGGAGGTTGAAGTTTTTAGTCATTCTTCTGCCCAAAATGACGAAAAATCAAAACCTTAATTTGGCGATCAATGTCTATGGGTACGGGGTAGAGTGACAATTTTGGTAGCAAAATCTGTCCCTAAAATGAATGTCAAAAAACTTTTCAAATTTGCTTTTTAGAGACGGAGGGAGTAGTTTACAACTGTGAGATTTTGGCAACTACAATTGAAAGTTTTATTCATCACCCCAAAAGTGTAGTTCACATATAATTACACTGCTAATGGTATAGCACAGCATTCTTCTACGTAAAGTAGCACTGTTTGACTTTGAATTTTCTACACATGTTGTACATTGAAACACACCACACACACACATATACCTCGTGTGGAAGAAGATATAAATCTTTACGATATAACGAAAACTCGCAGCTCTCCTCTATCTCCTCTAGTTATGCGGGTATCTGAATCGAGATAAGTGACTTCAAATTCACCACTTCCCCGATTAGTTGATGGTCTAAATTGCTCTGGCAGTTGAGGTATTTCCAGTGGTGGTAGCTGTGATAATTTCCCTGTAGTCTTTACAGTTGTTTTTTCAAATATTATTTTTATCTTGGAAGATCCTGTTTACATTATCAGCATGAATCAGTAAAAAGGCAGAAAACATATACTCCCTCAATCTCAAAATTAATTTATTTTTTTGGACATTCAGTTTGGGACGGAGGGAGTAGAAGATTAATGATCATGACCCGGAGAGATTAGTCTGGAAAAAGTACCAACCTTCGAGTTCGAATTTGTGGGCTAATGTGGCAGTCAATTCCACAGGAGGAAGAGGCCATGGAGCCCCTAGCTCCAGATCCACTATGTTATCAAAATCTTTGCTTAAGATGTCAATCCGTTGAAATACCTGATAAAAGAATTGTTCAGTTATGGGAAATAATAATTACAAGAAGCAGATCACATAATGTATGTATTTCTCAAGGCCAAGAATTTCGAAATTCCTATTTTCCCTTCGTTTTGCAAGTTTCTTGCAATTAGGGGCCTAATATGTCTTGTAGCTTGGCCAATATATCACCAAAAAATATTGATGGTTTACTTTCTTTTCAATAGAAAATGATAAAAAGTCCATAATACATACTCCGGAATGGTGTTGGCCGTAACTAGAAGTTAGAACATATTCACTGCGCTTCTTATTTTTAACTCACATGAATCAGGAACGTTATACTCCGTAATGAACTACTCCTTCCGTCCCAAAATGATCTTCCCACTTTTTTGCCGTTACTACAAAGGAACTTTGAGCAATAGTTTTAGATTGATTTAATTATCCTAATGAAAATCTAAAGCTTGTTATTGATAGTATCGTTGAATTATTGACCTCTTACGCAAACTTTATTCGATTCTAAATCACAAGGTTGTTGAAAATAGATGGGATTTGGTACCAACTGTATTTCACACGTTCGGACCCTGTAGTTCTTGCTAAAATGATGTGCATTACTTGAGATACTCTAGCACCTACGCTTGGATTCAAATTCTGGTCCACAACTAGCTCAGAAACAAAAGGAATAGGAGAAAAGCATGTGGAATAATTGTGCAATGATATGAGGGTTCAACCAAACCTGGCCAAGAGTTATAGGGAGTAGCCTTCCAGTGGGGGGCCCAGGACGACTCCCACCTAATGTACGGGATGAGAAGGCACTGCTATATAGCAATTTCCATCTTCCTTGCAGTTTATCAAGATCAACCGAGAGATCTACAAGACCACCAACAGCTTCAATCTCCTTTGCAGCAGCATCAGCTTTTTGCAAATCATCTTCACTTGCCGCAAGACCTCTGTTTAATCCTGAAACAGCACTCTGCAATTAAACAGGCAACGTGTATTAGGAGGTACATTTTTCTGTGGTGTTTGACACAAGAATTACGGCCCCTAAACAATTTACTGGCATGTTGGACAGGTTCATGTCTAGTTTTATTGCATATAAACTCTAGTGATTTGTATCAACAAAGTACATAAAAAACGAATACTACCCGTACGTATTTTGAATAGTAACATAACTGAACTACATGCAACGCAACAATGAAGATTCCTAATGGCTCGGTAAATGCCAAATATTGGACCACAAATTTGAACCTTATAAAAATTGGAATGTCATCAAGAGTTCATGTTTAATAACAAAACAACAACAAACCCTTAGTCCCAAAATAATTTGGGGTCGGGTAACATGAATCATCATATGTCATCGTGAAAAAAAAAGGTGAAAAGAAGAAATAGGTGGGGAATTTTTTTACAAGAGTTCATGTTTAATACTTGACACAAATCTATTTGACTGCTTAATTACATAACTCCCCGCAAAACGGAACTTTTTGCTACATGAATGGATGTAGCTCAGCACCTTATTTAAGTTTACATAAAAAGGGCTTAACTTCCATATTGAAGAGTGACCGAGTTTTGTTTACTTGTAGTAAGACTCTAGCATCCAAGAACTCAAAACAGAGAATAAAATTAGTTCTTCACAGATACTTGTAAATCAGTAGATACATAATTAAATGGTTTTTTTAGCCCATGGGGACAGTACTTAAGAAAGGGTCTTCGTAATAATCATCTGATCTACATTCACAATTCGGTCTAGAGGATGATTTCCATTTAGGCAGTCAGGATACTAGTAGTCTACAAATGAGCTGTGACCTGCCTAAATCTTCAAAGGGTCAAACTAATGCTCGAGGCAGTTTTCATCATCGCGCTAATGACATCTACAATCATTGCAAAAATAAAGAAAACTTCTTCTTTCAAACTTTTTATCTGCAATGCATGCAGCCTCAAATTGGTGAAATAATTAACAAAACAGTTTCCAATTGTAGATGTCAAGAATGAAACTCTGGAACCACAAATCAATGTCTTATGTTGAGCTATTACGTATCTTTCTTTCAATTGTACCAAGGAGTAAATCTATATATATCAGGAAAACTATTACAGAGCGAGTACTCCAATTACAAACAGAAAGGGAGAAACACCAAGACTGATAGGGAAAACTATAAGTAGAGCAAAGAAACAGCGATGCAGCTCATACAGGATTAAAAAATGGCCCACATGAGACTCAATTCTACCATTATGTTCATTGAACACCTCATCAATATGAAGACTAGAGAGTCTAGAAGATAAACCATCCAAGCCACCATAATCTCTTGTCCTAGAATGTAAGGCAAAAAATAACCACCTTCACCTTTTTCCGGAGGGATCCGCGAAATTCTTCCATCTTCAACAATTGTGGTCATTGTCCTTGCCATCTCCCATTGTCTTTAAAAAATATGAAAACTAGACATTAACGGTCTGTTCCTGACTACTGTATGTTAACCATTCTAAGAAGTTTCCTTTTCCTAGTGAAGGACTTGTAAGAGAAGTTAATAGATAAAAAAGCAGTTGTGATCTCCAATGAAGAACCCTTTTTGTCCATCTCCTCTGGTCTTATTTTTTGCTCTGGCCATGATTCAAGGTCGAAAACACTGAATAACAGATAAAAGATACCAGGCTACAAAAGTACTCTCTGCAAAAACCTACGCCGACTATATGCCCTAGTTTTTTTATTTTTTTTTTGAACGTCATCCATGTTCTAGCAGTCTAAGAAGCGTCTGGTTCATCATTTCCTGCTGTTCACATTTCACACTTCAAAGCCCTTTCTTTAGTTACTATGCATGTTGTATACGGAGTAATTCTAAGTGAAGCTATATGTTTATTGCTCGATACCATTTGAACTATATGCTACCCTAGTGCTTTATCCAGATTCTATCTCAAAGCTTGTCACAACCTATCTACTGAAGTAATAAGCTGATGGTGATGTTTTAAATTTTGAAAACAATTGACAATAGAGCGATTTGAGGAACGACAGGCCACAGGGATACTCATTTACTATTTTTAGCTTTAATTTAATGGTCACTAGGTAAGAGGTAAGAGGTAAAGTGGAAATGGAAAGCAAGAAACATGTAAGATCACCTTTTAATTGGGTAGGAGTGAAGGAGGGTGTAAGGGGGGAAAGAAAGAGCAGTCCTCATTCTAAGCCCATCATATCTTTAGCTTGCTCCAGCAAGTGATCATATCTTCTGCTTCAGCAAGTGAAAGAAACCAGAGTGCCCAATATTTGACCTCCTATCATCTTTGTAAGTGTCATCTTTATGTGAAAAGACTATAATGGGAAGGGAATCAGGGCACCAATCTTTGATGCAGTTCCTTCTCACTCAAACAACTAGGATACGATAACCATTTTGTATCTATAACTGTAATGAGTTTGGTTTAGCCAATAATCTTGGTCTTTGCCTACTAATTTTTACTACTCTTCCGACCGATAGATATAATAACCATATTGTATCTATAACTGTAATGAGTTTGGTTTAGTACTTGTGTACAGACTAGTGTTGGGAAGACTGAAGAGTTCCCTATAAAGATTGGAGTGCATCAAGGTTCCGCACTTAGCCCCTTTCTTTTTGCTTTGATAATGGACGAATTGACGAGGTCAGTCCAAGATGATATACCAAAGTGTATGCTGTTCGCAGATGATATTGTGTTGATTGATGAGACAAGAGAGGGTGTTGAAAGTAAATTGGAGTTGTGGAGACACACTTTGGAATCTCGAGGTTTTCGATTAAGCAGAAGCAAGACTGAATATTTGGAGTGTAAGTTTAGCAGAGTTGAAAGTAGGGAGGCAGGGGCGGTTACATTTGATGGAAATATTATCCAAGCTTCTGAGTTTTTTCGCTATCTTGGATCAATTATCCAAAAGGATGGAGAATTAGATGGAGATGTGGCTCATAGGATTAAAGCAGGTTGGTTGAAGTGGAAGAGTGCTACAGGGTTTCTATGTGATCGCGGCATGCCCAATAGATTAAAGGGAAAATTCTACCGCACGGCAATTAGGCCGGCATTGCTTTACGGCACCGAATGTTGGGCCGTGAAACAGTGTCACGTGCATAAGATGAATGTGACGGAGATGCGTATGCTTCGATGGATGTGCGGTCATACAAGAAAGGATCGATTGGGGAATGAGGTTATCAGAGGTAAAGTAGGAGTTGCGCCCATTGAGGATAAAATGAGGAAAAATCGTCTACGGTGGTTTGGACATGTGAGAAGGAGACCGAGTGATGCACCGGTTAGGAGGCCGGAACAGTGGAGAAATGATAAAATGGCGAGGGGTAGGGGAAGACCCAAACAAACTTGGATTAGAGTAATTGAAAATGATATGAATTTACTTGAAGTGGATGAAAGTATGGTGTTGAAGAGGCCAGAGTGGAGGGCAAAAACCCATGTGGGGGGTTGAATTTTTTTTATTTTTTATTTTTTATTTTTTATTTTTTTATTTTTTTATTTTTTTATTTATTTTTTTTTTTTATTTTTTTTTAATTTTATTTTTTATTTTATTTTTTATTTTTTTATTTTATTTTAATTTTTTTATTTTTTTTTTATTTTTTTATATTTTTTTTTATTTTTTTAATTTTTTTAATTTTTTTAATTTTTTTTAATTTTATTTATTTTATATTTTTTTTATTTTATATTTTTTTTATTTATTATTATTATTATTATTTTTTTATTTTTTTTCACGATAACATATGAGAATTCATGTTAGCCGACCCCAAATTATTTTGGGACTAAGGCTTTGTTGTTGTTGTTGTTGTTGTTGTATTTGCCTATTGATAGTCCTACCCTTTCATACTCAAAGATTTGTATCCATAACTGAACATAGGTTTTTTTTTGGGTTATTTGTCTGGTAGCAGTACAACTCTTTCTGACTGATAGATACAATAACCATTTTCTACCTATAACTGCAAAACTGCAAACAACAACAGTGAATTAAAGAAATCATAAAGGAAATAGGATAAGAATGAACAAATAAACAACGCCCAAATCCGAGACTTTTTAACAGAAAATCAGGCATCGTTCATTCTCAAATCAAGCAGCCACCAAATGAGCACACAGTAGGAGTTCGGAGTAATTAGCAAAAACCCAATTGAACAAATGTGTAAAGGTTCATTCTCAAATCAAGCAGTCACCAAATTAACATACAAAAGTAGCCAGGAAGAGGATACAAAAAAACCCAATGAAACAAATTAGTTAAAACACGCCTACAGTTCCCACTCAAGCATTAAAGCAAACACTTAACCAGCATCAATCAAGAAACCCACCAAGAAAAAAAAAGCATTAAACAATTACCAACAACTTGTACTTCAACGACGCAATATCTTTGTCCCCGGAATCCGCCGGTGGAGACGGCTCAGTGAACGTAACCTCATCGACACCGGACGCGTAAACGAGGAGATTATCCCGCTTCCTGAGAGAATTAGAGACGACCCTTTTGTGAAAAGAATGGAGATTTTGATTTGGAAGAGGAACAGCAATCGTGCTTGATGATTTAGAAATTAAGGAAGGTTGGGAAGATGATTGAGAGTGATAGCGAGAGAGGGGAACTGCGGAGTGGAGCAGAGAAGCCATTAATGGTGAGATTTATGCTTTCTGATTGGGTGGTGGGAATTTTATGAAGCCTAAACAAGAGGGAGCCATCACATTAGCAATGGGCTGATGAATATGCTGTCTAGTGGCTTCGAGCTTCTAAGTCATTATTGTTAAGAGTTATTCCTCTAAACTCCCTTAATTAGTCTTCAATTCTTGAAAAAGATAGTCAATTTAAGCTATTCCAGTTAGGTTCATAAGCCCAAATACTATTCCTAGAAAGCCCATTTAATTCTACAAGTTTTGCAGATGACAAGATTGCCCCATTTATAAGGAAAAAACTACCAACCCATGCAACTTACTAACACCTTGTTTACAATTAATGCAATGTACCATAAAGTTGCTACTTAATGCAAAGTACTTGTTAAATTCGTTTCAAATGATGCATGGTATGGCAAAGCAAATATGCTAGTCGAAGAACTCAAAAAAGTCAATGATGAACTCAAGGCTATGACTCAGAAGTGCAATGACTTGAAAGCCCACATTGAAGACGATATCGATGAAAGAGTCAAGTACTGCCTCAGTACTCTCTACTATGATCTCAAGGAGCAAATGGAGGATGATTACCGCTCTCAACACAACACCATTGTGCAATACTATGAGAACCGCATCCTAGACCTCTCTGCTCAAATAACTAAACCAAGAAGGGGCGGCATAGTTTAGAAGAGTTAGAGAGCTTCTTTCCTTTTTCAGTCATTTACTTTTTGCAAGAAAAACAAAGGTAGTCTAGTTTGGATACTACTTGCCTAAAATCCTCATTTGTGGGAAAGAGTATCAAGTTCGCTTTTCAATAATAGTTTAGTCAGTATCTTTCCTTTCACTTCTGATTACTTATTCAGTGACTTCGATATTGAGAAAGAAAGTACCGTGAATGTCATAAAAACTTGCAATGAAAACGATTACTCTAAAGCACTTCAGTTTTCCGGAAACCTTCCTGTTTGGAGAATGATGCAAGCGAAAGGGTACTTTCCTGGCTTGGGACTTGGCAAACGCTTACAAGGGATAACGGATCCACCGCCGGTTCCCCCAGCACACACGAAGCATGGCCTAGGATACACCATTTCCATCCACGATGAAAGTGAGAAAGAAAAGTGGGACTTCACTCAAATCAAGTGGGAAGGAACCGCGTACAAAAGTTACAATGACCCAAAGGCCAAAAACTACAACCTCAAACCATACCGAAAGACACTCAACGGCTACTTCGTTCGGGAAGGGGAAAGCATCCCATACTTTATCTTTTCAGAACCATGGACTGACGATAAAGGAAAACGCCAACCAGGCTTTGAAATTTTCAGCGACTGCGACGCTTCGTCAGATGAAACAGAACCCGTCCCACTAATCCCTAAAGATTTGTGGGGGCACAAAGGCAGAAATGACCAGCGAATGGGACTTTGTGTTGGGAGAAGACATGCTGCGACAGTTCAAGAACCTGTACCGGCTAGAGGACAGACAGATCCACGCAATATCCAAGGGGGACGCTCCAACTATTGATTACACAAAGCTAATCCAGAAATGTGATGAGCCAATTCTAAACTGGAACGTCACTGGGGGACCAGTTGTTGATGAAGACTTCATGATCAAAGAGCTTGGTTATACTCCCCATCCCCACAGAAAGATAGGCCCTATAGCTTTCACTTTAGAGTCAGGCTCCACCTTTGATGAACTCACTCAAGAGGAAATTGATGCGGTGGCCGAACATGTATTCCCTTACTTCCTTAGTGAAAACTTTGATCTTTTCGAGTACCCTGAGATTGCTAACATCATGAATGATGAATTAACTAATAATAATCAATATAACGAACAAGTTAATAATGAATCATACGATGAGATAGATCAAGAAAACGAACAAATTTTAAAAGAATTAGCAAAGCAAGTAGGTCGTTGTGGAAAGAATGGCCCCGTTGACAATGAAGAAATGCAAACGGTTAATCTTGGGACAACAGAAGACCCCAGAGAAACAAAGATTGGCAGCTTCTTCAAAGGGGAAGACAGAAAAACCTTAACGCAACTCCTCGAGAATATGTCGACGTCCTCGCTTGGTCCTACAAAGATATGCCTGGGTTAAATCAGTCGATCGTAGATCACAAAATACCGCTGCTACCCAACGCCAAACCAGTCAAACAGAAGCTACGCATAATTAAGCCCGAATGGTCAATGCAAGTGAAAGAAGAGATCATGAAACTCTTGAAAGTAGGGTTTATCAAGGTGATTGAGTATCTGGAATGGCTACGAGTCTGTGTTGATTTCAGAGACTTGAACAAGGCGTCCCCTAAAGATGACTTCCCGCTACCAAACATAGACATGCTGGTCGACGCCACCGCAGCATACGAAGTCCGTTCATTCGTAGATGGCTTCGCAGGGTATAACCAAATTCTCATGGAAGAAGAAGACCAACACAAAACAGCGTTCACCACACCTTGGGTGACGTTCTGTTATATGGTCATGCCGTTTGGTCTGAAAAACGCTGGGGCTACTTATCAAAGGGCAGTCACGACGCTATTTCATGACATGATCCACAAAGAAATAGAGGTATATGTGGACGACATGATTATCCACTCAAAGGGAACAGATGGTTAGCACTTCAGAGATCTCAGAAAATTTTTCAATCTACTGAGACAACACAAGATGAGGCTCAACCCCGCGAAATGCTCATTCGGGGTGATCAAAGGGAAGGTCTTAGGATACGTGGTCACCGAACATGGCATATAAGCAGATCCCACCAAGATAAATGCCATCATAGACATGCCTCCACCCAGAACACAGAAAGAAGTAAAGAGATTCATGGGCAGACTTCAATACATCAGTCGATTCATCAATCAACTGACTACAATGTGCGATCCTATCTTCAAGCTACTTAAGAAAAACACACCTCAAGAATGGACCGAGGAATGTCAAGAGGCATTCGAGGAAGTTAAGCACTACTTAACCTCCCCACCCATCCTGGTTCCACCGCACAAGGAGAAACCCCTAAAACTATACCTCACAGTTACTGACAACGCGCTAGGGGCTATGCTTGCTCAAGAACAGCCAGCTTCACACACAGAGAACGCGATCTACTTTGTCAGCCGCAGATTCCATGGCAGCGAAATCAGTTACTCTCCACTCGACAAGTCTTACGCTGCTCTTGTCTGGGTAACACAGAGACTAAAACACTACATGGAAGCCTTCCCGGTCCGTCTCATCGCAAGAATGGATCCTTTGAAATATATCCTAGACAAATCAAATTTGTCTTCACGCCTGGCTAAGTGGCATTTCATGCTCGCGGGATATGATATCACTTACGTCACTCAGAAATCCGTCAGAGGCAGTGTATTCGCAGATCAGTTGGCCGAATTTCCTTGCGACGAAGTGAAGGGGGAAGACCCGCGATTCCCTGATGAGGACATCATGACTATAGAAGACGAAAATAAGTGGCAATTATTTTTTGATGGCTCAGCCAATAAGAAAGGTTTTGGCATCGGAATGTTGTTAGTGAATACCGATGACATCTATACTCCACTAGCAATACGTCTTGACTTTGACGCCACCAATAACACTGCTGAATATGAAGCTTGCATAGTGGGACTCGAAGCAGCCCTAGAACGCAACGTAATCGAACTTGAGGTATTTGGGGACTTCCAGTTGATTATCAATCAGACACTGAAAAAGTGGAGGATCCAAGATCCGACCCTTCAAAGATACAATGCCCACCTCCAAGAGTTGGTGCAACAATTCCAGAATATCTCATTCCACTATCTCCCTAGAGACAAAAATCGGTTTGCTGACGCATTGGCTACACTCGCTTCCTTGGTCGAAATCCCTGCAGGAAAGGCAGTAAAACCCTTCAAAATAACCCGGCGAGAAACTCATGCCTACTGCGCCGTTATAGACCTCCATGACTGCAAAGACAAGTGGTTATCCGAATGCGCCACCATTGAGGACTCTGAAAAGAAACCATGGTACTATGACATTTGGCATTTCATCCTAGATGGAGCCATTCCGCCTGAGGCCGACAAGAAGACTCAGATCACCCTTAGGAGGCTGGCAGCTAACTACGTCATCATTGCTGGCCGTCTATTCAAAAAATACTCCCAAGGGAACCTCCTTTGCGCCACCGAAGAAGAGGCCCAAGAAATAATGAACCACGTTCATCAAGGAGTATGTGGAACCCACATGAGCGGCAACATGCTCGCCAAAAAGATCATCAGACAAGGGTACTTTTGGTTAACCATGGAGGTCGACTATACCAGCATGGTCAAGAGATGCCATAAGTGTCAGATACACGCCAACCTTCAGCATGCACCGCCTTCCCTGCTATACCCTATGACATCCCCTTGGCCGTTCTCAACATGGGGCATAGATGTGATTGGAAAGGTTACACCCGCAGGAGCCAACGGGCACTGTTTCGTCTTAGTAGCCATTGACTATTTCACTAAATGGATCGAGGCCGCCTCCTACAAAGTTTTGAATGCCAGAAAGGTGGCAGAATTCATCAAGCACAACATCATTTGCCGATATGGGGTTCCCCAAGAGATGATATCGGATAATGGTTCCCATTTCGAGAAGGAAACTGATCACCTCTTAACAGAGTACAAAATCGTAAGGCATAAGTCATCTCCTTACAGGCCTCAAACGAATGGAGCAGTTGAAGCCGAAAACAAAACGATCGAAACCATCATCAGAAAAATGGCAGTCACTGGGAAAGACTGGCCCGACAAGCTACCCTTCGCACTTTGGGGATACCGAACTTCGATCCGAACAGCTACAGGGAGGACTCCATACGCTATCACATACGGAATGGAAGTTGTTCTACCAATAGAATTAGAAATACCGTCACTAAGGGTTCTCCTAGAAAACCAAGTGAATGAAGTCGTCTGGTTAGAAAGCAGATACGAAGAGCTAGCCCTGCTAGACGAAAGAAGGTTGAGAGCAGCCGAACACACTCAAGCTTACCAAAGAAGAATGGAAAGAGCTTTCAATAAAAAGGTCAAGACAAGAAACATCAGAGTAGGCGACCTGGTTCTCCGCGAGCATCGTCCTGGACCTTTCAACCCTCTAGGAAAGTGGGGACCAAAATGGATAGGACCCTACGTTGTTAAGAAGATATGCTCTGGGGGAGCCCTTCAGCTGATGGACTTAGACGGAGATCAGCTACCGAAGCCGGTCAACATGGACAAGCTCAAGAAGTACTTCGCGTGACTTGGCCTCTTCAAAAAAAAACACTCGCTAGGTTGAAAATCTCGAAGGAGACAGTCTAGGCAAAATTTAGAGCTTGCACAAGAAAAGAAGCCCGCTAGATTGAAAACCTGAAAGGGCAGTCTAGGCAAAAGCAAGGGTGTGCATTGAAAAAAAAAGAAAAAGAAAAAGGAGAGGCCTTGTCTCGCGCGAGACTACTCTTCGGCCTGAAATCGTATTTTGTCCTTTTTTCTCTCAAAAATGAACTACGTTAGACCTGAGCCTCTTATTTAATTGTTGTAAAAGAGGAACGTAGGCAGCCTTCGAGTTCGGTCTAATCAAATAAATAAATCAAATTTTGCTCTTTTTTTTAATCAAATGCATTTTATTAATAACAAAAGGGAAATCCTAACCACAATGACTAATTTGCTAAGCTAACCATCTTGAAAAAAATACTAATAAATAAAACTAGCGGTCTATCAAGGCAATCTCTTGGTACTCTCTAGGATCTAGCCTTTCATTGACTTGGTAGGCCGGCGGACATGATCGTTGCCGTCATCTCGATCTCTCTTGCGCTTTGGGCCCTTCGAAACAGAACATCCCTCGAGGCGATTGAAAACAGATTTCGAAAGCCTCTTGAAGACATGGGGCCTATCCAAGACTTGCATCTTTCCGGGGAGACCCTTACCTCGTCGTTCGTACCAATCCCCATCAAGAAAATCTTGGGTTGGATCGGTCCGTACATTAGCAGGATCAGACTGGGCCTCGCTCCTTCTTAAAACACGACTCGTCACGAAAGAATCTCCTAGCAGTGAAAGACGCAGATCATCAATCTTCTCCGCACTTGGGTGACCGGTATGAAGGAACCAATCCAAGTACTTGTCAGATAAGAAAACGCTTGCATCAAAAGTCTGAAGGTTCGACCAGCGATCTCGATTAGTTCCTTCACCCCATGCTTGAGCTAACACCTTCACAAACTCCACACCAATATAAGACACTTCACGAGAAGCTCCTTCGAAAAAATAAGTGTCCTGCTGCTGGCCAAACTGACAAAGGACCTGCTTGGGAAAATAAAAAGAGGAATCTCGTAAACCCGGGAGAACAACCCTGTCGAAACCCTTGGTATTGGCAACATACTTGTTCAGTCTCCAATAAGGTGGACACCAAATAATATCTGCAGTTGCAGTTTTTGCAATCAACTTGGCCCACTCATCCACCGAGAGATCCTTGATCAGCAACTTCCTCATATGGTATGTAAACGGGGAATACTCCAATGGAGGATCTACCAAGTTGAGATGCTCCCTAAGCCAAATAGTCAACAAAAGAGGACTCCTTTGAGTCATGGCACCGGTCTGGTGCAACTCATCAAGACCATGCAGGCTCTTACCCAAGATCAGCGGAATAATGTTCCTAGAACGTTTCCTAGCCTGCAAAACGATTTCGGCCAGTTGGGAGTCAACTAAGCCATCCCTGCACGTGAACAAAACATTTTCGAAAAGAGAAAGGGCCAGAAAGTTCCGTTTGTAAACATGGAAGGCCTCGTCATCTGAATATCCGCTAAAGCGTTCAGGAAGAAAAGAGCAATCCACCCATCTGCGATGAACCAAATCATAGCAAGTATCGAGGGGAATCCCTAATAATTCATTCAAAGCCTCCGCATGGTTCCTATCGAATTTAGGAACAGCGATTTCACCATTCAAAGGCATATCCAAGATAATGGCAAATTCCTCAACAGTAGGCACCATCTCATTAAGAGAGAAATTAAAGAGATGAACAGAGGGATCCCAAAATCGAGCAGCGCCCTGCAGAAGATTCCAATCCGGTTGGAGGTTCTTCAAAGTGAAAAGGATTTTGAATCCGAATTCTGCAATAAACTTATTGCGAGATCGATTATGAAAAACTCACAAAATTCCTCGATGCTTGCTTGAACACTTCGACTACATCAGATGTCAGAGAAAAATCATCAACAATCATGGACGTTGGAACAACCTCCTTGGAAGCCATGTATCACAGGGTTGGAAAAGAAATCAAGAATTCGACCCTACCAGAATATCTCTAGAGTTTGAGAGGCTGGAATGGGTTATCTAGCTGGACTACAGGGTGTTTATATATAGGGAAAACCGACAGAATCCTGTTCGAAGAAGAAAAGAATTCCTCCTGAGTAGCGTGTCTCGCGCGAGATATCTAGTCCCGCGCGATACAACCCTACGGCAATTTCAGCAGCCTTCTTGCACAAATAAGCAATCTAGCCCCGACTTGAAGAAGCAAGTCTCAAAACCTGCAAGAACAGTTCCTAATATGCAGGGCAGGCACCAAAACTAAGCTCAAAACTTTGACCTAAATGGTCATTTCATTCCACCACGGAAGTCGAGAAAGTTAAAAAATTAACTAGACCTAGGATTAGGAATTAAGAAAATCTTGTTTTTTGTGCTACCTACATGCTAACAGGTACAAGCAGAGAAAAATTGTCTGGGCCCACCCGGCCAATATTTACAAGTTTTTCAAGAGATAAATGGGGAGAAAGAGGGATCATGCCATCAAGTTGCCCGAGCTACCGGCACGTCCATCATCTTCACCACCGTTGGGGCTACCGTCCCTCCTCGACCGTTTGGATCCACAAGACGGGGTCACTGCAGAGGCTACCGTCGACGCCGCCAAAGCCGCCTTTTGAAACAGCCGCTCTGACAGATCCGACACCATGTACATCAGACCGGACATCCTGCTCACCCCACGGTTGTAATCAGTCGCGGACATGGTAAATCTGATAACAAAAAGGAAGCCCTTAGAAAGGATCGGATATATGCACACATATATAGACGACGCAAGGGACATTAAGAGCAGAGAAATATATCAGTCTTACCGAAGAGGCATCGGAAGGGAGGCGGTAACCCTCAGGAATATGATCCGTGATCGGGATATGACCCACAATCTGCATACCTCCCATTATATACGTGAAGCTCGGAGGACCATAATCCGGTGCAAAAGTCACGAGACCCGCATACTGCGATGAAGAGCTTGGGGCTAATGAACCAGACGCAGAGGCAAAAGCAGAAGCTCGAGCACATGACCGCCTACCTCCTACCACAAGGGGACCCATCAAGCGAGGCAAGAACCCCTCATATGAAGCCCCTCGGATAAAGCAATCCGCCGCTGCATAGCCATTCACAAGATCAGCATAATCTCCATCAGGGATGAAGTGGGTAGGATGCATCGCCCTAGGCAGATCCTCTGGCACCCTATAGGGCAGCGAACCCCGGCCATGTTGAGGGAAGACTCTCTCGCCCAGATACATGGTATACCCCTCCAGCGATACCAAAATCCTCTGCATCTCGGTGACATCCTAGGCACGGTGAACCTCTCGTTCCACCAGGGTCCATGAATACAGGCCCAGTCGCCCAAAGTCAAAGTTATCCAGCAAGGCCCGCGTCTCCTCAACGGTCAGGGTCCAATCCTGCCCCTCCTCCTCATCCACGGTCCGGTTGGGATGACTCCACCTCTTGATATCCGAAAACTGAGGATCTCGGTCATCCAGCTCAAACCTATACAATCCAAAGACGGCATATCCCCATATCTGTACAAGAAGGCAGAACAGATTCAGTACAAAGGCGCAAGCAAAAAGTGCAGATAAATGACAAAAGACAGAATCAAAAGCATACCTCCCAAGCATAAGAATACCCAGACAGGGTATCCTTGGTGTGCCTACATGCCTCATCCATGGCATGATAACAGAAGGCCAGTCCGGCTGAGCCCCAATCATATGTCCTCACCACAGACAGATTAACCAATAACCCCAAGAGAGCAAGGAAAGCCGTAGAGGAGTGGTTAGCAAAGATGGTCTCTGATAAGATATACCAGAGAACACCCCTCACCAACCGATCCATATCCGCATTAGGCTTTTCAGCATAAGCCTCGAGCTGAGCGTGAAGAGGTGATAACTCAGCAGCAAACCCCTTAACCTTGGTATGGGCAAAACCAATCAACTGCCTCCATTCAACTGGATTCGCAGGCTTGTAACCTGCAGTCTTTGGGAGGGCAACGCCGGTGAACTCCAACCCGGTAATAGCAAGAAAATCAGTCGGGGTCATCGTAGCTTCCCCAAAGCGAAGTGGACCGTGTGGGTAGTGTCCCACCACCTCTCCCTAATTGCCTGAAGGACTTGAGGAGTTCGCCTCATCCCCCAGATGTTATCCATAAAAGTAAGGAGCCCCGTTTGAGCCATCCTAGCCTGAACTCCGTTCAAGCCCTTGAATTTGTCCCACAAAGCCTTGTCAAATTTGGGCGCTCCCCCCACAGTTTTTGGTCGCCTTATATGACTGCAAAATAGAGAAAAGGCAAGGGAGAAATGTCAGAAATCATTCCATGGAAAAACTTCAAAGAAATAAGAGAGAATTTTCATTGAGGCATTTCATCAAACACTTGGCGTGGGCATTAGAAAACCAAGTTCAAGGAAGCATTTGGCCACCCGAATCAACCCCTCCTACAATCCATGATTTGTAGGAAACTCATACACGTACCAATGCAACAATAATATCCAACAACATCAACGAAATATGAAGCATGCAATGAAGGAACCTAGTTCTAAGACAAAGAAAGAAAATAGCCAATTGATGAATTAGGGAACTCAAAACATGGATTCGATGCAATGCAAAGCATTGAAATGAGATTGAGAAAGAAGTTCTTACCAAACCCTCACGGATGGCATGAGAAATGTGCATGGACCGGTCGAAAGTGAGGTCATCCCTCGGATAATCTTTTTCGAGCAAGTAGCTACCAAAAGTCGGATTCTTCTCTTGAGCCATGGATGATGGAAGAGGAAAGGATTGAAATGTTGATTAAAAGAAGAAATCAACAAGAAATGCACCAAAAATCTCAGGGAAAAATGCCTTGGCTCGAACTTGAAGAGAAAGTTTGAAAATGGGTGTTTTTAAAACAAACAGCAGCTGTTGTTATATTGCCTCGACAGTCATTGTCTCGCACGATACAAGCTATTTCGCGCGAGACAACCCCTCGGGAAATGTACGAAATTATCCTCGACAATAAGCGTCTACGCAACATCAAAATTCAAAATTTTGACACATTTACCCTTGAAAGTGATACCCTAGCAAGGAAACATGGAAAAATCGGGACCGCAAGTTACGGAATGAGCCGAACGTGACAGCCGCACAATCACCCAATACGGTATCCAGTCACCTGAAAAGGATTGATCCAGAGATCAAGTCATTCCACACGATTCAACACCCAGACAGGTGAATCGTCAAAAGAAAAGCATGATTCAACGCCCAGATAGGTGAATTGTCAAAAGAAAAGCCCGATTCAATGCCCAGATAGGTGAATCGTCAAAAGAAAAGCCCGATTCAATGCCCAGACAGGTGAATTGTCAAATCAAAAGCCCAATTCAGAGCCCGTACAGGTGAATCGTCATCACAAAAAGCTCGATTCAACACCCAAACAGGTGAATCGTCAAATCAAAAAGCTCGATTCAATGCCCAAACAGGTGAATCGTCATCCTCAGCAAAAAGCCTGATTCGGAGCCCAGACAGGCGAATCATCACCAAACCAACAGGACTCAAAGGACTGGACAGGTAAACCTTTGTTTCTAACATCTTTCCCCCATATGTTCGAAGCCCAGACAGGCGAATCTTCAAACAGACAGGTATATTCAGAATTGGGTCTTGATTTGATTCCTCGGTATGAATTTGCCTTTTCAAAAAAAACAAAATCTCCTTGATTTTCAAAATAAATTTCAAAATACCTAAAGTAGCCTTTTCGTGTTTTGGAGTCGAACTACGTTATGGTCTGATTCTCCAATAGAGATACGTAGGAAGTTGTGCGGCTCGACCATCCCGATGTCCAGAATGATGTCTTTTCTATCGTCGACATGACTTCTTCCATAAGACTTGTCGATGAGGGGCTCTGTTGATACCCCATTCTGAACCCATCGGAGCATATTAATACCACTCTAAGTCTCGCCTTGAGTCAAGAGTAGAAATCCACCATTTCGTCATGTTTCGTTAAGTTTTGACTAACGACCGTTAGTTTGGACTAAACTGCATACGGGATAACGAGGGAAGGACAAAATTGTCCACTGACAGCCTTGTCCCGCGCGGAACTGTCGTGTCCCAGGCGATACTAAGCCCCTGCAGATGTGCAAAAGCCAGTTTCCTCGTCGATTTCAACCTCTTTCTGGATAAAACCTTATCAATCCGGTCATCCAATAGAATTTGGATTCTGGAACCTTCCCAGGGTATTTTACCTCTCCACCTTCACCTTTTCAACACCTATAAATACTTGAAGACTTTCAGTATTTCGGATCCCTGACTTTTTGGTCAAACTCCTACATTTACTGGTTTCTCTCCCTGAAAGATTCCTGTAAATCACCCTAAAAATCACATAAAGTTTATTTATCAACCTTGTTGATCAACAAACATTGAAGAAAGAATCAAGAACCGAGGCGAAGCTCTGCCCATATCAAGGTTCGACTCTAAACTTGATTCGAAGCTCTGTCCAAGTCTCTTCACGAGGTAATCTTCTTCCTCCCTTTCTAATTGATTGTTAGAGTGGTATAATACATCAAACCTAGGATCGGCCTAGAGCCTCCCCAAATCATGGGGACGATCTCAAAGCAATCGATCCTATATTCCGTTTAACCTCGTTAAATTGATTCTTTTACTTATTTAATTAAAACATCTTTTATTTGAAAACCTCTTTTTTAGCAAGACCGATCTCCAAATTGGGGGGAATGGGTGCTCTTTGACCTTTCCATTCCATAACCTAAGCCCCGAACCCAAAATCTCTTTTCAAATGGTTTTTTCTATATTTCCAACTAAATAAATATAGGTCGCGACTCAGAGATGTTAAAAAAATTCACCATCGCTACAGTCGGCCTGAATTGACGCCGAGGAAGAGAGAAATAAGGATGGGGAAGCCCATTTCCTTTCTTTGTTGATAACTGAGGAGGAGCTACTGGTCTTCAAATGAGGCCTAGGTCGGCCTTGCTGGGTGTCTTGCTCGGCATATGAGAGTTGTGCCTCGTTGGCATGTATATTTGTTGTGCCTTGGTCATTATTCGCTTTGCTATGTCTAGGTCGACATCTTAGGAATGAAGAGGAAGCATGACGAACAAAGGTAGGGAAATCCCACTCCTTTTGTCGTATTTGAGATTTGTATAGATTATATTTTGGTCCAAATCCATTGGGCCTTACTCTGCCCCATCCACGTTCGTACCTCAGTTTATACCGTTCAATGGCCCTCGACTTACTAGCTCGGCTATGCCGAGCAGGAAGTGTTTCTCTACCTCGGATTAAATGAATACGAACGGATTTTCACAAATTCATGAGGCGTTTCATTATCAACCGGTTAATTCAACAATGATGAGCGCGAATATCGAGGTCTGACATTCGTATTGGGGACCATCTAGAACATTTATGGCGAGGGATGAGACGGCGCCTGTACCCGGTTTTTGACCCATACCATTTTCAGATTTGGGTATAAAAGACAAAATCCACCTCATTTCTACTCTTTTATCACCCTTATCTATTGAGAGAGATTTATAAGGTTCAAAATCGCCACTACATTCTAAATTTCTTGGTCAGATCCATTCTTTCATGCTTGATTTGTTTGTGTTTTCTTCATCAATCTTTCGGATTTAAGGTATAATTTCTTCCTTTACTTCTAATTTCTGCACTTTCACTTCGAATTGCTAGGTTTTGGGTAACGTTCTTGGTGAGTTCTTCTAGAATCTGCCATTGTTGTACATTTCTGAAGCTTTTTCTTGAGTTTGTTCTTGAATTTGTTCTTGTGCCTTCCTTGTCTTTAGAGATGTCAAGAACGTGGAGAAGCAATCCCAACACCTTGTATTGCTACAATACCCAAAACCTTAGTATTTATCAAAGGATTGACGGGCCATGGATGATGCTAAGTTTGGGAGAGATAGGGGAAATCTTGACGAGGTACCAATCTCCTAGAACCGACGTGCATTATCCTAGTCGGTTTAGGATTGACCGACTTGATGATGAGTCCCCTAAAGTTGTGTTATTCCTCATTTGGAGTGAGATTCTTGACCATTTCAACCTCTACTACTTGAAGTCTGACCATTTGGAGCATCCTCCATTGCTGGGTAAGGATCCCTCATCGGTTTTAGTTTATAGGACGAGGAGGGATACTTTTCCTCGTCCTCGTCCTTCACTTTTCCTTGGTCAAGTTTTGACCCTTGTTATTTCATTTGTGCAGCTATGACTGGAAGAGAAAGTGGTACTGCTCGTTTTACTGGTCCCTCGACTTTAGGGAGGATCGTAGATGCTTTTGCCGATGGAACCCAATCTGGAGGCCGAGGTAGAGGCCGGGGTAAATCAGGTCGAGGTAGGACTTATATCCCTAGGCCCAAACCCATTAGAGCGGGGGAACCCATGAGAGGAACTTCATTCTAGGTATGGGGCATCGAGGGAGGAATACCGACTTAGTTACTTCTCCGGTGTCCCATTCAAGAACGAGAAAGCCTTGAATGACTTTTACTATATTCTGAACTACGTCCATTTCTTTTATAAGCAGTTCCAACTGGGCCTCCGCCTTTCCTTAGACCCCTTTATCTATGAATTCTTGGAGGATATGCAAGTCGTCGCGGCTATTCTAGGTGCCAATGTCGTGAGGTTTCTCACCGGCTTCATTGTTCTTTGTCGTAGCTTAGGCTTTGAGCCTTGTCAGTCTGCGTTTCACCATTTCTACACCGTAAGTTATAAGGAGGATACAAGGCTTGTGGTGATAAGGAGAGATCCAAACCAACCAAAACGTATCTACCCTATGTCGAGCAAGGTTTACGGGTGGAATAACCATGTCATTAGAGTGGAAAGCTGACAAAGGTGGGAGTTTGCTTCTCCCTCGAAGTACCCTAGTGTGCCTGAGCAGGTATGGAGGCCTGAGTGGAGTGTGAAGATGATTAAGAGGCTAAGGAAATTTTCCGAGGTAAGAACTCTATGTTGGTCCACTCAAGAGATCGATCAGTGTTCGTTTCAGAACCTAACTTTCTTTTTATATCGCAAGTGCACGGGTTATATATAGTATAACAAGTACAATTACGGGTCGATCCCACAGAGACAGGGTTTACTTAGAAGGATATTTGTTTTTATATAGATTTATAGAAATAAGATTGGGGAAATATGATTTGGTTTATGAAAATACTAAAGCATACACAGATTACTTCAGTTTACCTCTTATAAGATGAAGGTATTCTCGGGGTTGGGATTCGAGCAATTATTTATTCATCAAATAATCATGCCTTTGAATACTGTAAGTACGCCAATCCGATTCGCTACCTTTTTAGATGCATTTTAATATGATAAAATTGCATTTAGGGGCATTTTGGTAAATTCTCGGTCCATCCCGAGACTTCCGGAAACATTTCATAAGTTTCACGCGAAGGAAGTACTTTTTTGTACTTTGCTCAAGCTAAGGGACCTAAAAGGAATAAATCTATTTTTGGACTTTTTAGGTATTATCCAAGAAGGTTCCAGAACCAGATTTGGCACCAAAAACGGTTATGGTCACCTTGTGTCACGCGACAAGTCGAGGCATGGAAAGTGGTTACGTTACGTCGTGCGACACAAGGCTACCATGGACTGCAGCTATAAATAAGACCCTACCCCTCTCAGTTTTGGATCCGAATTTGAACCTCCCAAAGTCACTCTGCCAAAATTCATCCAGAAACTCTCTCTCTCCTGCTCCCTCACCAAAACTACCCAATTCCCCTACCAATTCCTTCATCTCTCACCTCTCTTCAACCCATTTCCTCTCCTAATCACCATACACTTCAGATCCTCCAATTCAGCTCTCAGTTCGTGCTCAGATCTCCATTCAGAAGTTGAATTGAAGACTCCTACACCTAACTTGGTGTAAGAGTTGAGGACTACAAGGGTAACTAGTCTCTCCCTCTCTCTCTCTCTCTCTCTCTCTCTCTCATCTCCTTGTTTAATTGTCTTCTCTTCTTCTCCACTTGATAATCAGGCTCCATCTGCCTCAGATTATCAAGTGGCAACTGCAATCTCTCTGTTTAAATCGTTTATGCTTGAGTCCAATTGCTTGCTTATGATGTGATTTACTTAGATTGGCAATTTGGATGTCAAGGGAGTGTGGATCTCCCATATCCACACTCCTTTGATTAATTCGTATCTAATTCGTGTTGTTCTTATTGGTTTTGATATAATTGTTGTGCATCTGTTGGACCTGCATCTCAGTTTGTGAGGTACCTGCAGATGGTAACACTATGTCACGCGACACATTTGGACATGAGGAGTCCTGTGTCACGCGACATGTCGTGACCATCTGCAGGGACCATGTTTCAGTTGTAATTTGTTTTAGTTGGTTATTTTCATATTCAGTAGTATGTTCGTGATGTTTAGTGCTTAGATCTGGTCTTAATGGTAGTTTTTATGTTCATTTAGAGGTTCTGTGATCTGTTAGTTGTGAGTCTCTGCAAGGTGACCATTGATGTCACGCGACATATTTGGACAAGGGAGTCCTGTGTCACGCTACATAGATGATCCTTTGCAGAGGACCTGTTTTCTTTGTAATCTGTTCTCATTGATGTAAAGGGATGTGGCCTCCCGGACAATTGGTCTACAAGTTGTAATGATCTTGCCTATTCAATAAAATTCATGTTTATCGCACTTGCATATTATCATCGTTTGCACGTTCTTTTGAATTATTTGGATGTCTAAATTAGAAAGACTCGTCTACGGACGAGGCGTGTTGGGTGAACTCTCGGTTCTTCCCAACACGTAACCTGACCCCCGAACCCGTTCTCTTTCAAAAAGGTTTTTCAAAGTGCACCTCTAAAAGCATGGCGTGGCGACTCCTTTTCTTTTTTATTAATTTCGGGCGAGCGCACATTCAGTGGCGACTCCGCTGGGGATTTGTTTTTTTGAAAACCTGTTTTTTCAAAAACTAAGAGGGTCATGCTTTCGTTCGTTTAGACATCCAATGTATTCATTTTATGTGCATCCTTGATAATCATGTGCGATACATGCATTTTATGAGATCTTACAACTTGTATGCCTTTTGTGTGTTGCTTGTGCTTTTTATGTGTTGCTTTAACTGGTTTGGTTTCATCCCTTGCCAAGGAGAGGCAGGGGCTAATCTCAGTTTTGCAGGGGGTATGGTTCAGTGACTCTCCTGGTCGTGCGACATCTTTGTCCCATGCTGTTCTGTGTCACGCGACAGGATTAGTCACTGGACAGGTTTCAGGTTTTGGTTTGAGGGCAGTCCCTTGGATCAAGAGAAAGATTGCTCAGTTGACTGTTGTTCCCTTTTTCTTCCCTAAGAGAGTGTGTGTGTTTTCCTTTTCTTAATAAATAAAATAAAAAAAAATTGTTTTTTTGTAAATAAAAGAATATAGTCATCCTCACACTACGTCACATAGCTTTAGAACCCTCGGGTGCGATTGACGGCATCGCGGACGGTGATAATATTCGCCTACGTTTGAGCGCCTAATGTCAAACCCATCCTCCTAGTGCGTTTAGGTGTCACCACACTTAAACCTTACCCACGGTTGGTTTTTGATACAACGTTTTAACTACACCAAAATGAGTTGTTTTTGAAATTTCCAATAATTCTTTTTACCTTCCTCAAAACTCCACACCTTGTGGGCATGTTGCCAATGCAACATGGTTTCGCGTAAGGACATGTCACTCTCGTGACGTGTCCTAAACGATAGATCATGCCGCATTGTCACCATGCACCGACGAGAGGTCATGCCGGATTTTTCTTGGAAATTCCCCAAGAATACCCGTTATGCTGCCCAAATTTCCCTAGAAATTGGGGCTACTCGTCCGTCCCACGTCGTGTTAGGTTTTGTTTAGGTATCATTACTTATTATTAATTTCAAATGCAAAACATTTAGTGTAATTTGAACATTGCGTCCCTAGGCTTCCCCAAGGTATAGTTTGCGTAAATAAAGGATTAGCCTTTCTCAATCGTTCTTAGGATTTAAATCATCGATTTATACTTGAAGATAAATAAATTGTTTGCGCGAGTCTGTTCTCTTCGTTTCTTCTCCCTCTCCCGTATTTCCTCTTCTTTCCCTACCTCATAAACCCGTATATATGCCCCTGCAGCTACGGCGAGTTGGAGTCGATCATCTGTATCGGGAGCTCGTTTAGTTCGGGTGATCAAAGAAATTCTAGCAGTTTTCGAAGCTTTAGTCAGTGCAGAATCAGAAATGGCAGGGAATGGAGATGTGTTTACCGCTCAGTCTGCTGGAGGTTCAGGTCCGATGAGTCAACCAAGCTTGAATGATCTGTCTACCGATGAGTTGAGGATGAATTTGGAAGCCGCTTTGACCCGGGAGCGTGAGGCCCGCCTGTCAGCCCAGAATGCCAAAATCTGAGAAGAAGAAGCTCATAACCGTTTTGTTGAGGCCATGAGGGCCCGGGGAATAGCGATGCTCCATAGAGAAGACGGTTCCTATGAGGAAATTACTGAAGAGGGCAATAACGAGATTGGATCTGTTTCTCCTATCCAGCCTGCTCCACTCAGTTACAATGCCATGCCTCCTCCCACAAGCTATGTCCCGCACCCCGAGCAAATGCCATCTCCCGGAATGATCATGAGTGTCCAAGGAAAGTTTCCTCCCCCTTCTTCCCAAGCTTATAATCAAGTGGCTCAGCAAGGTCTTAGCAAGAGTGGTGGTCATCCAGTGAACTTCCTTGATCTCACTTCCTCTCCGGCTCCCAATGCCCCGATGCCACAGGTTCAGTATGGGTCTCAGTTCCAAGCCAGTTACTCCCAACCCCAATTCAGTGTGTATCCCGATGGCTATCAGAGTGGTCAGTGTAATGTGCAGCAGAGCGGTCAGTATCGGCTTTCAGGAAATCAGATTGTTCAAGACAGTGTTCCGAGGTATCAGCAGTCTCAACTCCAAGGCAGTTTTCCTCAGCCTGCAGTGTGTTCTACCCTTACTCAGCATCTTTATGGCTCCACTCCGTACTCCACCCCATGTGTCAGTAAAGGATTTTCTTCTTTTGGTCAACTCAGAGGTCAGTCAGCGCAGTACAGTTCCCAGAACCCCAGCATGCAGTTTAATGGCTATGATATGTACGGGAACAGAATTCCCAGCTCTGTTAGCTTGCAGGACAGTAATCTTGGTATCCCCAGTACCCTCGATCTCCCACTGGTCGCTTTTCCCGTTGGACCTCATTCAGATTTCCCCATATCTTCTTCAACGGTAGCTCCCGCTATCCCTCAGATTCCAGGTTTAACCCCAGAAGTAACAGCCTTATTGAAGCAGATGCAGCAACATATAGACAAACTGACTGTAGGTTCTAGCGGTCTCAGAGTGGTGGATCCAGCCCAGGTAACGCCTTTGCCTCACAAATTCAAGATGCCGAAAATGGACTTCGATGGTACTGCTTGTCCGAAAACGCATGTGGATACTTATGTAATGACTATGGGAGCAATGGGCTGCACGCCCGAGTTTATGGCATCCCACTTTCATTTGACTTTGAAAGGACCAGCTCTCACATGGTTTTTGGCCCTGAAACAAGAATGCCGCTCTACTTGGAGCCAGATTACGGAAACCTTTTTGGAGAAGTACAGAGGCAACTTTGAATGGCGCACTACTCGGGATGATTTAGTAGGGACTATCCAGAAGTCTGATGAGTCAATTACGGAGTTTTATAAGCGTTGGAATGCTAAGCTTAATGAACTATCGGAGCCCATTCCCCTACAAGACCAAAAAGATATCTTCTTGTCGTGTGTGAAGCCAGTACTCAGGGAAGCCATCGGAAAAGGTTGGTATCCGGATTTGCGAGAGATGGTCGGGATGGGAGCAAGAAGTGAAAATAGATTGTTTAATCAGACCCCGAATGCGAATGCTAGTGGAAATAGTGGTAGTGGAGGTTTCAGATACCGTACAGCAAACCCAGTCTCAACCATGGCACCAAAAGGAAGAGAGCTAGTTAAAGATAACATTGTTAACAACCTGCAAAGAGGGGGTAATAACGGTCCTAATGGTGGAAGATTCCAGCCAAGGCAACAGAGACAGTTTGATGATTTGGGGATGACTACAGAGGAGGTCTACAATGGATTGCTCAGGACAGGTATGATAAAGCCACTGGAAAATTACAAGCCCGTTATTTCCAATCCTAACCTTGATACAAGCAAGTATTGTCGATTCCACCAATTCCCAGGGCACACCACCAATATGTGCTTCACCCTCAAAAGAATCATTCAAGAGCTTGTAGATGAGAAGAAAATTGAAAAATCCCCTCATCCTAATGTCGTCAGCAACCCGCTGCCTAACAACACCGTGAACCTCATGGATTTTGGCCAAGACTATTTTGTTAATGTAATAGAGTTTGGGAAGTCAATAGATGAAAGTGATAGTGCTGGTTGTAATGAGATTGTGACTGATGTAACCCCATTTTCTGGTGAAATGTAAGATAATTTTTGTTATGTTTTGTATCTTGATGATCTTTATGGTTTGAACAATACTGCTGATTATGACGATTATGAAGAAAATGTGATTGCCAACACTATATCCTCCATAGTTCCTAGAGATTCCCCAATTTCTCTAGAGGAACTCAGGATAACGGCTAATGTAGAGGCTCCATTGTCCATAAATGAGATAAGGCAGGCGGCCTGGCCTTATAGCACTCGTCATGCCCCAATTTCGCTAGCAGAACTCAAGGAGGCCAGTAAAGATTTTGTGGTTGAGAAAGATCAAGAAGTTAATTTGCTGACTCGATCAGGGAGAATGTTGGGAGTAAATGATGCAGATCCATTCGGGAAAGGTAAAGCAGTTGCGAATCCCCAGTCCTCTCAGAACCCTTACAGATCAACAAGAGATGAAGAAGTTCAGGAAGATCCAATCTTGACACAACTGAAGAGAACCCAAGCTGATATCTCCTTATGGTCTCTACTCACATCCTCCTACCCTCACAAACTGAAATTAGAAGAAGCTTTGTCCAAAACAAAAGTATATGTCAATGCCACCCCAGACGAAGCCTGTCAGCTAATTGGAACTGCGCAGTACGGGAACATCATCACCTTTATGGATCTTGACCTGCCTGCTTATGGTGCGAAGCATAATGAGTCCCTACACATCACAGTGCCCCTAGAAGGACGGCAGAATCCCCTTGTTTTGGTAGACAATGGGTCGGCTATGAATGTGCTCCCTGCTAAAATGATGAGTATGTTGGACATTAATGCGCAGAACCTTAAACCATCCAATCAAACCATAAAGGCCTACGATTCCACGTCTAGGGCAGTGTTGGGAATAATTTCTCTGAATTTGATGTTTGGGGGTAAAGAGATGATGGTAGATTTCCAAGTTATAGATATTTCGGTTACATTCTCAGCGCTATTGGGCAGACCATGGATTCATGAAATCGGAGTCGTAGCCTCTACTCTCCACCAATGTCTAAAGTTTGTGCAAGACGGAGTCCTAACGACTATTTATGGTGACAGCATTATGATTGGGGAAACCAGCACTAATACCTTGCCAGTGATGGAAATCAAACTCGACCAGGAAAACATGATGCTTAGTGGTTTTACGATTGAGAAGCCCAAAGGACAGGTCTGCACCATAGACTTGACGACCTCCTCCGACAAGATCCCTCCTGTGCTAAAAATGATGAGAGGCATGAACTATATCCCTAGTCTGGGGCTGGGAAAACGTCAACGGGGACCGTGCCATTTTGCGATACCAGAAGCCAAGAGGAATAAGCGAGGCCTGGGGTATGTAATAACGAAAGAAGACAAAGTGTACGATAAGACTGAAGCGTTCAAAGAAAAGATGACCTCAGCTGCTGGTAAGAGGTACAAGAGGCCTGAGATGCGCCCGTACATCTGGTCTTTGAACCAAAACTTTGTCAAAGAGGATGGAGAAAGGTTTGTTTGCCCAGAGCCGAAGATGAGCCAAATGGGAGAAAGGTTGAAAATGATTCGGAGGTTTGCCAGCAGTCAAAACCCTGTGAAGGAAATGCTTGTGAGTATGCCTAGAAGGCCAGGTGTCACTGCTACTTTCGAGAACAATTACCATGTCTGGGGATCCGATTATGTGAACCAGTTTGAGAAACTTGCTCTGGATGAACCTGTTGTGCACAAGATTCGTGGTGCAGATCCTATAGATATTGACGGTGATTTGGCAGAATTGTTTGAGAATCAGGGGCTGTCTGAACCCGAAGGTGGTGTGTCTACAGAGAAGTTGCCTGCAGAAGGGTTTGTTCTTGTTGAAGATCTCGGAGATTTGATTGACTTTTCCTCTGATAGCGAGGTGATAGCCATGCTGGAATTTGAAAAGGGGCCAGTGGCAGATCTGAGTAGCTTGAAGACCATCGCAGAGGAGCCGCTACAGAACTGGACTTCATTTCAGGGACCAGTTGCAGACAGGGAGACTATGATTGGAAAGCTCGGGCTCAAACCTCGTCCTTGTCCCTCCGAGTCTAAATTTGTTTCCCATGTCTTGAGTCAGTCCCCGGAGTCCCTTGTGATTGAATTTGAGTCCTCCGATCGGTCCGATGTCCTCACGACAGAAGACCGTCTTCGAGTTGTAAACACTGTTTTTCCCTATGCTTTGAATAAAATGGTCGACCTTTCTGAGTATCCCGTGATTGCCAATCTAACAATTGAACGCTTAACTAAAGTTAATCATCAAGATTTAAAAATAATTAAGCCAGATTCAATTGAAGATAATGCAGACTTAATAGATGACCAAATTTTAGAAAATAATTCAAAGCAGGTTTGCGAACAAAAGGAAAGCCGGGCCCAAGCTGCCGATGAGGTATTGACAACAGTGAACCTGGGAACAGCCGAAGAACCCAAAGAAACACAGATCGGTAGCTTCTTCTCCGGAGATGAACGGGTTGCCCTGATTGAGTTGCTTAAAGAGTTCGTAGACGTCTTTGCCTGGTCCTACAAAGACATGCCTGGGCTAGATACATCCATCGTAGAGCACCGGATACCTCTGGATCCAGAAATTAAGCCAATAAAGCAGAAGCTGAGGCGGATCAAACCCGAGTGGTCCTTGTAAGTCAAAGAAGAGATTGAGAAACTCCTACGGGTGGGCTTTATCAAGGTGATTGAATACCCGACTTGGCTGGCAAACATAGTTACGGTCACAAAAGCAAATGGGAAGGTCCGAGTTTGCGTAGACTTCCGGGATCTCAATAAGGCTAGTCCCAAAGATGACTTCCCTTTGCCCAACATCGACATGCTGGTAGATGCAACTGCGAACTACGAAGTCAAGTCCTTTGTCGATGGTTTTGCAGGTTACAACCAGATTAAAATGGCCGAGGAAGATCAGGACAAGACAGTATTCACCACTCCTTGGGGCACTTATTGTTACACTGTGATGCCGTTCGGGTTGAAGAATGATGGGGCTACCTACCAGAGGGTCGTCACCACCCTGTTTCACGACATGATCCACAAGGAGATTGAAGTGTATGTGGACGACATGATTATTCACTCAAAAGGGTCGGATGGACAGCACTTCACGGACTTAAGGAAGTTTTTCAACAGACTTCGGGAACATTCCATGAGGCTAAATCTCGCCAAATGTACCTTTGGGGTTATCCGGGGTAAAGTTTTGGGCTACATGGTCACAGAGAGAGGCATCGAAGTAGATCCCAGAAAAGTCAAAGCAATTGTCGAGATGAAGCCACCCAGAACTGTCTCTGAAGTGAAAGGTTTCATGGGCCGGCTACAGTACATCAGCAGATTCATCAACCAGCTGACCTCTATATGTGAGCCAATCTTTAAGCTATTGAAGAAGAATTAGGAAGTGGTTTGGAATGAAGATTGTCAACTAGCTTTCGAGAGAATCAAAGCTTATCTTGTTAATCCTCCTATTCTCTGCCCACCTCACGGAAGCAAGCCTTTACTTCTATACCTGACGGTCACAGACACAGCTATCGGAGCCATGCTAGCGCAAGAGAAAAAGGACTCCAAGATTGAGAATGCCATATATTTCGTCAGTCGTAAATTCCAAGGTAGCGAGTTGAATTACTCTGCCCTCGAGAAGACATGCGCAGCGCTGGTTTGGGTGGTCGGAAAATTGAAGCACTATATGTTATCCCACACAGTGCACTTGGTCTCCAAGATGGACCCGATCAGATATTTGTTTCAAGGTGATAAAGGCAACATTTCCACCAGATTGGCAAAGTGAACTTTCTTTTTAGCTGAGTTTGATATCAAATATGTGATCCGGAAGTCAATCAAGGGACAAGCTCTGGCAGATCAATTGGCTGATTTCCCTAGTACAGAACCCCGAGGATCGGATCTCCAATTTCCAGATGAAGGGATTCTTGTTATAGAAAATGGCAATCGGTGGCAGTTATTCTTTGACGGCGCAGCAAATAAAAGAGGTAATGGCATCGGGATGGTACTGGTAGACCCGAATGATATGCATACCCCCATTGCTATCAAGCTGAATTTCTCGGTTACCAACAATGCGGCCGAATATGAAGCCTGCATAGCTGGTCTTGAGGCTGCCCTAGAGCGACATGTGGATGAGTTGGAAGTGTTCGGTGATTCCCAATTGATAATCAATCAGGCCGCCAACAGATGGAAAACCTCAGATCCGTGTCTCCAGAAGTACCACGCTTACATTGCAGAGCTCGTCGGCCAGTTCAAGGAAGTGTCATTCCAATTCCTGCCACGAGATAAGAACAGATTTGCCGATGCCCTAGCTACTCTGGCCTCTTTGGTAGAAATCCCAGAAGGAAAGTCAATCAAACCGTTCAGGGTCGGTAGGCGAGAAAACCCTGCATACTGCTGTGAAATAGAGATCGAAACCGTCAATGAGCCGTGGTACAGTCAAATTTTCCAATACCTCAAGCATGGTGAAGCATCTTTCCCCGTTGATAAAGAAGGAGACCTAAAGGGTATTCATGCCAAGAGTTTGCAAGCGTTGAAAAGGCTATCAGCTCAGTACGTCATACTTGGCAATGAGTTATGGAAGAAAAGGGAAGGTTGCCCTCTCCTGCTCTGTATCAGCAAAGAAAAGGCTCAGAAAGTAATGTAAGATGTCCACAATGGCGCCTGCGGACCTCATATGAACGCTCAATCCCTTATGCATAGCATTATCAGACTGGGCTACTTCTGGATTACTATGGAAACTGATTGTATTCAATTTGTGCGAACCTGTGACAAATGCCAGTGATTCTCCAATTTGAACCATATCCCTCCTCATGATCTCTACTGTATGACAACTCCCTGGCCCTTCTGAAATTACCCGGATCCGGCTCGCGCGCGGAGCCCCGGCATCTCGCATTTGTCGCTTCGGGAAGTCGCCCGAATCCGAGAGGCAGCGCAATCGCGCCCCAGCATCTGGCTTATTCCGTTTTAGCGTGTTGGAGGTGTCTCGCCGTGTTTTGCTTTGTAGAGTCGCCACGCCGTTTTTATTAAGCCCAAAACATTGAAAAAGGGCATCAGTTTAAAATTAAACAGTTTTTGTGTGATGAGATTTTGAGTTCGGAGGTCAGATGACTCCTCGGGAAGAGAATATTAGAATCTTAGAGCTCACCCGAGTCGCCTCGTAAAACGAGTCTTTCGGATACCCCTAATATTCTTTAACTGTTGTATGTGTGTGCTTTTAAAAATGCATGCTGTATCGGATGTCTACATTGTACACTGCTTTATTGAAATGTATTGAAATAGTGTAGGAAGGAAGCCTTACCAATTGTTGGTTCGTGTCTGTCTTCCGCTGGGGAATAGTGCTTGAGGATGGAATAGTGCTCCGGGATGGACCGGGATTGCTTTGGAAGGAGCCGGTTGTCTGCGGACAGAGCTTCGGCGTGAGTTGAGATTGTAGGCTGCAGTCGGGCAGAGTTTCGGCGTGGGTTGGAATCGTCGGTTGGATTCGGGCAGAGGTTCGGTGTGCGTTGGAATCGTCGGTTGGATTCGAAGCGAAGGGTTCGGCGTGCGTTGGAATCGTCGGTTGGATTCGGGCAGAGGTTCGGCGTGGGTTGGAATCGTCGGTTGGATTCGGGCAGAGGTTCGGCGTGGGTCGGGATCGTCGGTTTGACTCGGAAAGAGCCGGGACGCCTCGGGAAAGACCAGGCAAGGCCTCGGAGTACCACGAGGGGCCTCAGAGTATCTCGAGAGTGCCTCTGGGCAGCGCGGGAGCGCTCGGAGAGGCTTCGGAGCACCACAAGGGAGCTCGGAAGGCCTCGAAAGGATCCGAAAGGGGTCGGGATTGCCCCGAAGGGTCTTAGAGGGGAGCCTGAAGGCTGGGGGAGAGGAGAGAAGAGGGAGGTGTGTGAAAATGAGGAGGGGGAGCCCTCTATTTATAGTGCCAGTTTAGGTGCAAGAAGGTCCGTACGGACCTTCTTGGTAATCTAGATTTTTGGTTTTCCTCGATTTCAGGGAATGATGAGGATTTCTGAGATGATTATGTCCCCTATGCAAATAGGTCCGTATGGACCACCTCAGCATGCAAAGAGGTCCGTACGGACCAACCATGCATGAGGGTAATCATTTCTCCGGGATTTGAGGGAATCTCGTGGACTTTAAGCGGATTTTGCAATTATGATGCAAAGAGGTCCGTACGGACTTCCATGCTTTTCCACATTTTATAATTGTGATGGCCAGCTAGTTCTCGTCGAGAGCTTTCCAACCATATATGGCACGTCTCAATCGGAGTTCGTATGAAGAAGTTATGACCTCCGGAAGTTTGCTTGGATGGAGAGCGATCCAGATTGGGGTACTTACAAAAGCCCCTCGGCGACGTCACTTATGAAAGAAGTGGGGTCGTCGATAAGATAAGGGTCCTGATCTGGATCGCGTGCTGAGAGAGAAGGTGACCAGGTTGGTCGGACGGCTGGACCCTTTGATATGATTCCTTCGTATCCCTGAGTGGGAATCAAGCCAATCGTAGTTCGCGTGTGGGGTGAGTGTTGTGTACGAGGACGTGAGCCGTCCTCTAAGCGAGACTCGTGTGTGGATGTGATGGTATCCTGTGGGTGACCGCATAGGTTGGTGGTAAGGACGTGGAGGCATCTGGGTGGACCGTATAGGTCGATGGCCGGACCACTGTGACAGATTCCTACGTATCCCTAGCGGGAATCAAGCCACAGTCGTAGTTCGAGAGGTCGTGAAATTGTGAGTGCATACGGGCGTGATGGTGCCACGAAGTATCGTGTGGCCCGAGGTCAGTGGTAAGGACAGGGTGGTGTCCTAAGATGTGGTGACCGCTGAGGTCAATTGTGAGGACGTGGTGGTGTCCTGGGATGGAAATTTTACGATTTTCCTAATCGGGTGGTTTAAAGCCTTCCGGGCTAGTGATAGTGATTTGGGAGGTTTATACGGTCTTCCGGACCGAGTGGTTTAAAGCCTTCCGGGCTGGAGATAGTGATTTGGGAGGTTTATACGGTCTTAGGACCGAGTGATTTAAAGCCTTCAGGCCGGAGATAGTAGTTTGGTGATTTATCAGGCCTCCGGATCGAAGTGGTTTAAAGCCTTCCAGGTGGAGATAGTGATAGGGGAGGTTTATACAGTCTCCCAGACTGAGTGGTTTAAAGCCTTCCGGGCTGGAGATAGTGATGGGGGAGGTTTATACGGTCTTCCGGACCGAGTGATTTAAAGCCTTCCGGGCTGAAGATAGTAGTTTGGCTGATTTATACAGTCTCCCGGACTGAGTGGTTTAAAGCCTTCCGAGCTGAAGATAGTAGTTTGGCTGATTTATACAGTCTCCTGATCGAGTGGTTTAAAGCCTTCCTGGCCGGGAGATAGTAATGTGGGAGGTTTATACGGTCTTCCGGACCGAGTGGTTTAAAGCCTTCCGGCCGAAGATAGTAGTTTGGCTGATTTATACGAGTCTCCTGACCGAGTGGTTTAAAGCCTTCCGGCCGAAGATAGTGTGAGGACTTGAATCGTCTTACGGTTGCGGTTGCCATGCGTGAGAACTTTGCATCGTCTTCTGGCTGCGATTTGCCATGCGCGAGGACTTTGAATCGTCTTCTGGTTGCGGTTTGCCATGCGTGAGGACTTTGAATCGTCTTCTGGCTGCGGTTTGCCATGCGTGAGGACTTTGAATCGTCTTCTGGCTGCGGTTTGCCATGCGTGAGGACTTTGAATCGTCTTCTGGCTGCGGTTTGCCATGCGTGAGGACTTTGAATCGTCTTCTGGCTGCGGTTTGCCATGCGTGAGACTTTGAATCGTCTTCGTCGCGGTTTGCCATGCGTGAGGACTTTGAATCGTCTTCTGGCTGCGGTTGTGGAGGCATGGCTGCCTTGAGCTTTGATTGCGAGAGGTGTAGATGCCTCGTGCTTGATTTCGAGAGGCGTGATTGCCTTGTGCTTCGTCTGCTGGGGAGAAAGTTGGACTTACGATGGCCGCCGGTGTTCGTCTATTGGGGATCATCGTGGCCTTGTAGGGACTTTTTTCTGCTGAGAAGGTGACTTCGGGCTTACTTTTATGGCCGGAAAAGGCGAGGAGCATATAAGTTGATTTTCTTTGAATGTGTCTCTACCCTAAGTGAGACTGATTTGGGGGTGTTTACCCTGTGTTGAGACCTAGTTTAGGAGTATGGCCCTAGATTGAGACTATTCTAAGGTGTCTGGACCTAAGTTGAGTTTGATGGCGCATTTTGTGAGTCATGTAAGAACTTTTGTTTGTGGGAATTTTTTAGAAAGGCATCATGCCGTGCTGGGATTCCTCTTTTATATAGCATTTATTACAGATATGTCTCGCATTTGAAGTTTATTGACATACCTTCGCTGTGTTTACCTGCAGGAGGAGGTGCTTGTGACCGAAGTCGCTGAAATGCTGAGGACGCGCCGGTGTTTTTTTTTTAACGAAGTTGCTGAAATGATGAGAACGCTATGGCACCTTTGTCTGAACTTGCAGTGAGGGCGAGGTGGTGCCTATGTCTGAACTTGCGGTGAGGGCGAGGAGGCGCCTCTGTCTGAACTTGCGGTGAGGGCGAGGTGGTGCCTCTGTCTGAACTTGGTGAGGGCGAGGTAGCGCCTTTGTTTGAACTTGTTGTGAGGACGTGGTGGTGCCTGCATCGAACTTACGGTGAGGTGAGGTGGGCGCCTGTCTCGAACTTATGGTGAGGGCGAGGTGGTGCCTCTGTCTGAACTTGGTGAGGGCGAGGTAGCGCCTTTGTTTGAACTTGCCGTGAGGACGTGGTGGTGCCTCTGCGAACGTATGGTGAGGGTGAGGTGGTGCCTCTGTCTGAACTTGGTGAGGGCGAGGTAGCGCCTTTGTTTGAACTTGTTGTGAGGACGTGGTGGTGCCTCTGTCTGAACTTACGGTGAGGGTGAGGTGGCGCCTCTGTCTGAACTTATGGTGAGGGCGAGGTGGTGCCTCTGTCTGAACTTGGTGAGGGCGAGGTAGCGCCTTTGTTTGAACTTGTTGTGAGGACGTGGTGGTGCCTCTGTCTGAACGTATGGTGAGGGTGAGGTGGCGCCTCTGTCTGAACTTGGTGAGGGCGAGGTAGCGCCTTTGTTTGAACTTGTTGTGAGGGCGAGGTAGCGCCTTTGTTTGATCTTGTTGAAATGTTTGAGGCCGTGGGGCGCCTCTGACCGAGTTGTTGAGGTGTTGAGGACGTGGGACGCCTCAGGTGCTGGACAAGGAGAGGAGGGATGGCTCGTCTTCTCTTTCCTTCTTCGTTCTTACTCCTACGGACTTCTTGGACTATCCGGTCGAGGAAGGTGCTGGGTTCACAGAGGATGATGAGGTGACTGGCGGAGGCGCCGAGATGCAGGAGTCTTTACCAGGCGGTGGTGCCGATGACTTAGAGTAGGACTCCCCCCCTTTTTTTTTCTGTGCACTATCTGCTTTTTCGTTGCAGGCGGGGTGCTATGAGATCTTCCGTTGCCAGCCGTGGGACTGGGAGGATGAGGCCATGTTCGGTTATCCCGCCATGATTGAAATTACCCGGATCCGAATAGGCTTCGCAGCCCCGGCATCTGGCATTTCCCGCTTTGCAGCGTTTTCAGGTTGGAGGTGTCTCGCCGTTTGTTTTCGCATTTGTAGAGTCGCCACGCCGTTTTTATTATTAAGCCCAAAACATTGAAAAAGGGCATCAGTTTAAAAATAATAATAAACTGTTTTTGTGTGATGAGATTTTGAGTTCGGAGGTCAGATGACTCCTCGGGAAGAGAATATTAGAATATTAGAGCTCACCCGAGTCGCCTCGTAAAACGAGTCTTTCGGATACCCCTAATATCCTTTAAATGTTGTGTGTGTGTGTGTGTGCTTTTAAAAATGCATGCTGTATCGGATGTCTACATTGTATGCTATGTATGGAAATGTATTGAAATAGTAATGGAAGGAAGCCTTACCAATGTTGGTTCGTGTCTATCTTCCGCTGAGGAATAGTGTTTGAGGTCGGAGTAGCGTTCCGGTCTGGATCTGGATTGCTTCGGGAGGGGCCGGTTGTCTCGCGGACGAGTTTCGGCGTGAGTTGATGTTGTGGCCGCGTTCGGCGAGGTTCGGCGTGCGTGGGGATCGTCGGGATCACTCGGGCGAAGGTTCGGCGTGCGTTGTGGTGGCGAGAGTTACTCGGGCGAGTTTCGGCGTGGTTTGGGATCACCTGGTTTGACTCGAAAAGAGACCGGACACCGTGGAAAGACTGTGCAAGGCCTCGGAGTACCACGAGGGGCCTCGTAGTACCTCGAGAGTGCCTCGGGGCGGCGCGGGAGCCGTCTCGGGAGCGCTCGGGAGGCTTCTGAGCACCACGAGGGGGCTCGAAAGGCCTCGTAAGGATCCGAAAGGGGCCGGGAGTGCCTCGAGAGGACTTAGAGGGGAGCCAGAAGGCTAAGGGAGGAAGAGAGAAGAGGGAGGTGTCTGAAAATGGGAGGGGGAGCCCTCTATTTATAGTAGGAAAAAATTGCAAAGAGGTCCGTACGGACCTCCCTGGTTATCCAGAATTTTGGTTTTCCTCGATTTGAGGGAATATGTGATGATGGTGAATATTCTGTAATTATGGTGTTCCCTATGCAATAAGGTCCGTACGGACCATCTTGCATGCAAAGAGGTCCGTACGGACCAACTAAGCATGAGGGTAATCATTTTCCCCGGGATTTGAGGGAATATTGTGGACTTTAAGAAGATTCAGTAATTATTAAAGCAAAGAGGTCCGTACGGACCATTATTGCTTTTCCAATTTCCTGAAAATTCCCGAAAGGTCCTTTTGTCCCTTTTTATCCCAGAAAGGCTCCTCCCTTGGTTTGGTTGGGGGTTTAGAGAGGGTTTTGAGTGAGAGGGGTCATTGAGACTGCGTTGATGAGTCTGCGGTGTTTCCCGTGTGTTTGAAAGGGGGTGATCCAGATTGGGGTACTTACAGAAGCCCCTCGACGACGTCACTTATGAAAGAAGTGGGGTCGCCGATAAGATAAGGGTCCTAATCTGGATCGCGTGCTGGGAGATAATGTGACCGGGGAGGTCAGTGTGAGGACGTTGGTGGTGTCCTATTGTATGACCGTTTAGGTCAGTAGGCTGGACCCTGTGATAGGATTCCTACGTATCCCTGGCGGGAATCAAGCCTGGTCGTAGTTCGGGTGTAGGGTGAGTGTTTTGTGAATGCGGGCGTGGTGGTGCCCTGAAGTGTCGTGTGACCGCCGAGGTCAGTGGTAAGGACGTGGTGGTGTCCTGGGTGACCGCATGGGTCGATGGCTGGACCCTGTGATAGGATTCCTACGTATCCCTGGCGGGAATCAAGCCTGGTCGTAGTTCAGAGGTCGTGAAATCTGTGAGTGCGGGCGTGGTGGTGCCCTGAAGTGTTGTGTGACCGCCGAGGTCAGTGGTAAGGACGTGGTGGTGTCCTAAGATGTGGTGACCGCCGAGGTCAAATTGTGAGGACGTGGTGGTGTCCTAAGATGGAAATTTTACGATTTTCCAAATCGGGTGGTTTAAGGCCTTCCGGGCCGAGATAGTGATTTGGGAGATTTATACGGTCTTTCGGACTGAGTGGTTTAAAGCCTTCCGGGCTGGGGATAGCGTGAGGACTTGAATCGTCTTCTGAATGTGGTTGTGCCACGCGTGAGGACTTTGAATCATCTTCTGGCGGCGGTTGGTGCCACGCGGGAGGACTTTGAATCGTCTTCTGGCGGCGGTTGCACCATGTTTGAAGACTTTGAATCATCTTCTGGCTGAGGTTTGATGTCATGCGTGAGGACTTGAATCGTCTTCTAGCTGCAGTTGATGTTATGCGCGAGGACTTTGAATCGTCTTCTAGCCGCAGTTGATGTTATGCGCGAGGACTTTGAATCGTCTTCTAGCCGCAATTGATGTTATGCGCGAGGACTTTGAATCGTCTTCTGGCGGCGGTTGGTGCCACGCGGGAGGACTTTGAATCGTCTTCTGGCGGTGGTTGGTGCCACGCTGGAGGACTTTGAATCGTCTTCTGGCGGCGGTGGTGGAGGCATGGCTGCCTTGAGCTTCGAGAGGTTTAGATGTCTCGTGCTTTTGCATGTCGAGTAGAAGGTTGGACTTACGATGACCGCCGGTGCTTGCGTTGCCGTTGAAGTGGCAAGGATGACGGCCGTGATTGCTTCACCATTTGGCGTTTTAGAGGCGCTTCGTGCCTTGGGACTTGTGCTCGGAGGTGTTGGCTCCTTCTTGTGCTTGTTTTGCCGTTGAGTGGGCAAGGATGATGGTCGGTGCTGGGGATATGCAGTCTTGTATGACTTCCCTTTGACTTGTTGGGGGAGGAGCTCGGGCTTACTTTGATGGCCGGTGCTTGCGTTGCCGTTGAAGTGGGCAAGGATGACGGCCGGTGATTGCTTCACCATTTGGCGTTTTAGAGGCGCTTCGTGCCTTGGGACTTGTGCTCGGAGGTGTTGGCTCCTTCTTGTGCTTGTTTTGCCGTTGAGTGGGCAAGGTTCGGGCTTACACTGACTGCCGGTGCTTGCGTTGCTGGGGATGCGTGACCTTGTAGGGGCCTTTTCTGCTGAGAAGATGACTTCAGACCTCCTTTGAGGACCAGTGGTTGAGTTGCTGTTGAGCGTTTTGGAGGCGTCTTGTGCCTTGATATTCGTGCTGGGAGGTGTTGGCTCCTTCTTGAATTGCCATTGAGTGGGCGAGGACCGGTCTTGTATTGACGGCCGGGGATTGAATTGCCGTTGAAGTGGGCGAGGTTCGGGCTTACACTGACTGCCGGGGATTGAATTGCCGTTGGAGTGGGCGAGGACCGGTCTTACGTTGACGGCCGGGGATTGAATTGAAGGGTTAGGGACCATTCTGCACTTGGATTTGCTGGAAAAGGCCTTAGGACAGCCAGGGGCAAAGATTATAAGGGCAGGAAAGTAATTTGGCCACCCTTTGCAAAGAGGTCCGTACGGACCAACCTGGCTGCAAAGAGGTCCGTACGGACCAAGTTGGTTTTTTGCAGTTCCCAGATTTTGACCGGGTTAAAAAACCGAGGCATCCCCTTCATTTCCCATTTCCAGTTCGTGAACCAGGCGAGAGAGAGAGAGAAAAAATCCTCCATTTTTACCAAAATCTTCCATTTTTTCGCTTGAATCGCTTGCAATGGCGGAAGGATCTCGAAGGAGTCGTCGTCAACGCAGTCAAGAGGTGGTCGAGCAACGGATGGAGCTTCAAAGAAATTGGATCTCGTTCGTTCCATCTTCGAAGAACCCGGATGTCTTGTATCCGAATCCGGAGGTGCACAATCGTCGCTCTATGAACGTCGGGGAGGTAAGAAATCCGTTCCGTTTTGATTCCCTGCTCGAATTTTTGAATGCTATAACTAGGTTTTAGTTTTTCGCATTTTTGAAATTTTTGTTATTTTTTTTTTTATGCCTTTTTGTGAAATTCTTGATGAATTGTTGAAAATGGACATGTAAAAATTGTGGGTATGTGTATTTAGTGCAGAAATGTGTAGATTAGCTCTTATTTGTGAAAATAAAGTGCTTCTCTAATGAAATGCATGCTTTGGTGTTTTGTACCGTATGCTGTTTATGTATGTACATTATGAGAAAAGTTTGTCGTGTATTGACAAATTTTGTGAAAAAATGTGACATGTGCCGTGTTTTGTGACGGGTTTTGTCTGAAAGTGTGTGCCGTGTAGGGACGGATTTTTTTTTTTTTTTTTGAAAAATGTGTTATGCATATGTGTCGTGCCGTGTGTGCCATGTTTTTGGGTGACGGACTTTGTGGGGAAAATATGTGCCGTGTTTTTATGACGGGTTATATGTGCCTTTGCCGTGTTGGGACGGACTTTTTTGAAAATGGGTCGTGTAGGGTTTAATCCCCCTTTTTCTTTTGAGAAAATGTGTACAAAGTGTGCCGTGTTTTTGTGACGGACTGCATGGGAAAAATTATATGTATGTGAAAATTATGTGCAATATGTGCCGTGTTTTGTGACGGGTTATATGTGAAAAATATGTGCAATGTGTGCCGTGTTTTGTGACGGGTTATTTTCATGGTTTTCCGTGTTGGGACGGACTTTTGTGCCTTTTGTTTTATATTGAGTACTGTGATTGACGTACCTTTGCTGTGTTTACCTGCAGATGCGGGGCTTATGGCCGGAAGGCCAAGAGGATGAAGACTCTGTGGATCGCTCGAGGCCGCTCGTTGAGCCGTGGCAATGGGATGCCCGATATTTCCGCGGACGGTAGGCCGAGTCCCGTGAGGCCGGTCTACGCTTCGGCCCGGGGGTGTTCGTCGAGAACCCGGCCGGAGTTTTCGACACGAGGAAGAACAAGAGCGTCTTCCTTGGCCTTTCTCGAGTATCGGTGGGATACCACCCACACCTTCCATCTCGAGCCGGGAGAGGTGACGGTGACGCCGACCGACTTTGCTGCGACACGGCTTTCCTTCAAAGGAGGGCCGGTACGGTGGAGAGATATGATCTCCGATGTGGTGTTGACCGAGCCGCCGGGCTTTGAGCCTCGTCCTCGCAGGGCCCGGGGATGCTATATAGCGACGTGGAGCCGAAGATCACGGCCAGCATTGGGGCCTATGTTCCGGGGACCGGCCAGTGACGGCGGAGCAGCGCGCGCTCCTTTTTGTGGTATGCACCGTCCGAGACTTTGTTCTCGAACCACGCGACCGCGGCTCCCTTTGCTCGTTGGAGAGCTTGATTGACTGGATAGGGTCTCGTGATATTGCTTGGGGCGAGGCAGCTTGGCCGAGCTCTACTTCTCCTTGGACCGGTTTAGCCGGTGTGCGCGCTCATTGGCCTCGTTTTGACTTTGCTTTGGAGGTATGAGTTTATTGTCGTTTTTGATTTAGCAACTTGTCGTTTCTCCGTTTTCTTTTGCACCGAGCCTTTCTCGTTTTTGTCACAGTGTGTGGTTCTATGAGGTTTTCCAAATGCTTCCCGTGGGATAGAGATCCGGGCCGTTGGCCGCGCATCCCGCTATGCCGGGCCGGGCTCGTACGGCGAGGAAGAGGAGGACCAAGCAGGGGGAAGCTCACCATCGCCACGGGATGTGCAGGAGCCGTCTAGAGAGGGGTAGCCCTGAGGGGTTCGTTTTGTTCCCGTGGGCTCCTGTGATGAGGGGGATGAGTTTGAGGGGCTCCCGAGGTGACAGCCAGCGGAAGATGCCGCGGGGCTCGACCTCGCGATGTCATGTATCCGGGGAGCGGGTCTTCCGGGCAAAGATGGCCCCTGTGCTTCCCGTGGCTCCGAGGGACCCTCCCTTTGGGATGCTTGATTCCCGGGACATGGACGTGCTCGATTTTGAGAGGTACCTTGCGGTGTGGGCGCCGAGGAGTTCATCTTGTATGGAGAGGAGTACGGGGCCTTCGTGAGGAGGAAGCCGAGGACGCCGCAGTACCGGCGAGGAGAGAGAGGCCGGCCCGCAGCTCCCCTGCAGGTTCCGATGCCGGGGCCGGATTTCACGTATGTCCGCGGGGACGGATCGAGGAGGAGGGTGTCTCGTACTCCGTTCTCGAGCAGTGCTCCCGCCGCATACAGAGTGGATCCCGATAGATCGGTGAGTGTGCCGACTCTTTCCATCTTGGCATCTTTTCGTATTTTTCTTTTTGTTGTTGAGTATAACCGTATTGCCGAGCGTTTCCTTGGTCGCTTGTTGGTGCAGTCCCGGGAGAGCCTATGATATGCCGACTCGCCGCTACGTGGCGATGAGGTCGTTTGCGAAGAAGATGGCTTCGAAGATATCTTGCCGGTCTTCGCGACGCGTGCCGGCGTACGAGCCTATGCCTTCGAGGCATTCTGTGGACGTTCCTCCGCCTAGAGCCGAGCCGGAGCCGCAGCAGAGGGACCTTCGAGGGGGCGGCATAGCATGGATGCCGGACATCTTCTGGAGCTCCGAGGCAGCAGCCCTTTATCGCTCTCTTCCTCCTCAGATGCACAGTGGCGAGGGTCCGTCGAGCCTTCCTTTCTTCGATCCTTTCGCCGGATTTGATCCTTCGGATTATTTTGAGTGGCAGCCTCCGGCGGGGCTCTGCAGACTCCATGACGAGGACGTGGCGGCGAGTTCACTGGGATGCCCGACTTCTCCTCGGAGGACCTCGGCGAGGATGATGATGCCGAGGAGTCTCGATTAGTATTCATTTGCTTTCCTCTTTCCATATCCCTCTTTTTTTTTTGTTTAGCAACAGACATTTATGGGTACCTTTAATAAAACACACGTATTTGCATGGCAAACAGCATTTTATTTTAAGATGTAATGTCATTTTTGTGATTCCCGGATTTGTCCTAGAAATTGTTGCTATTATTTTTTTTTTTGTGCATGCCACGTGAGCCGAGAGTGCGTTTTGTGGGTAGTGTATGTTTGCCGGGAATGGCTTTGGCCGTTGTTTGGGCGCTTTGGAGCAAGGTCCCGCCGAGGACAAAGTTGTTGTACCGTTTGGCCGGGGAAATGGGTTCTTTTTGCAAGGAGGTCCGTACGGACATACTTAGCATGCAAAGAGGTCCGTACGGACCAACCTTGCTTTTGGGAAGGACATAAATGCTTTCCAAAGTTGTCCGGTTCTTCCCCATTTCCCCATTTGCAGCCATTTTCGAGCTTTCTTCCCCATTTTCTCTAGGACCCTCCATTTTTGCCATGGATTCTTCGTACGTCCCTAGAATTTTGCCGAGGCTTTCGCAGAGAGGCAAGCACACTTCCTCGAGCACTTGAAAACGTGGATGCGGCGCCGTATGAGGCATCGTAGACGGGCTTTCGAGGTAAGGTTTCGTCTTTGCTCGATTTGGTCTTTTAAGGAGTTGGTTCCCGATTGGGATTTGTTGCGGCCGCCGCGAAGTTCGGGATGTTAGGAGGCATGTGTACTGTTTCTCCTACAATGAAATGGTGCCCACTTTTGAGGATTTTCGGGCTTTGATTGGAGGACCGGAGGTGGAGGCCATCTCGCTTCCTTTGATTGGTGGTGCTGCGGTGAGCGTGAAGCTTGCAGCTTTCTTCGTACTTCGTTGGAAGAAGTGCAGGCATGATCCTTGATTCGGGTCATATCGACATTTCCGAGCCGCCTGAGCGGTTCATGGTTGATGATGAGAGTGATGTCTCTTGGGACGCATTTGCCTTGTGCGTGATGGCGACGCTTTTCCCGGCCGCCTCCTTGGCATTTGCGATGGCGCTTGCTAGATGTGGTAGGGCACCGCAGAGCCGGAGAGGATATTGTCCCGTTGGTGCCGGGGGAGACTCTTCATGGTATCGACCGTCCGGCGACCGGGGATCGGTTCATGAGAGGGGGAAGCCCCGCTTTGCTCACCTTGTGGCCGCGAGAGAGACTTCAGCCATGCCCGAGGCTCCGACGTCGTTTAGCCCGTGGTCATTTGCTCGCCGACCTCTTGTGTCGATATGGATCACCCGCCCGGGAGAGATGGATGGCACACTTGGTACGCATCGATCCGCCGGTGGGTTCCGCACCGGAGGATTGAGACTAGGAGGATCTGCAGAAGGGTCCTACGTTGTCGAGTTCCAGGTTTGTCTTGGTCCTCCTTCTATATTCCGTCGCTTGTTTCCCGGCAGCTTGGGATGAAGCAGAGCCTTTGTTGGGCCGGGATGACCTTGCTACTGCGGAGGTAGTTCCTCTTTGTATGGCAGCCTTCTGTGTGCCTTCTTGTATTTTCTCTCGAGGGTATGGAAGTATTCCGCTTTCCCTCCCGCGGTACTCCTTAGACGTCTGGGAGAGTGTCGTATTGACGACTCAAGCACCGGCCCGGTATGAGCAAACAGTGTTGGGCAGTCCCAAGTGGTCTTGGAGAGCAAAGCGTGTAGCGATTCTCGGGACCCGGCTGCCGTAGTAGCTATTGCCTTAGGAGTGCCGAAGCCCGGTCTCGACCCTTCGATGTGACGGGAGACACTTTGTTTGACTACGAGACTAGAGTTGACCGACCGACAGGAGAGGTCCTCTTTGCACTCGCAGGGAGGAGATCCGAGCCGAAGCACGGGCGAATGAAGCCCCGAGAGCTACCGGATTGTTTGACTCTACTGGGAGGACCCCGATCTCTGACCGAGAGACGCAGAGTTGGTTCACGTGGAGCGAAAGAAGACTCGCCGGGACGAGGGAAGAAAGGAAAGAATGGCGAGGGGACAAGCGCAGATGGCGCGGAATGACCTCCTAGGTATCCATTCATTGCATTGCAAACACATTATTAGTTAAATGTATTAAGTCCGTCTTTTAGCATGTTGTGAACTTGAGAGTAGACCGTGCTTGAACTCATCAAGAAATGTTATAACCGTTAGTGATTTGTGATTTACTTTTAAAGCTTTGTCGAGACGCAAGATCTCTTATTTGCCTTTGTTTTTGTTGTGCACTTTGTCGGCGTCCATCTTGGACTTTTCTCGTTGCATTTGCGGACCGAAGGCCTGGGCCATGACGGCAATCCCTTTGCTTAGGCTTTGTGCTTGGCCGAGAGGTTGAATGATCCTTGACAAGTCGTTTTGAAGGTATTTTTCGTAGCTTCCTTGCCTCTTGTTGGCGTCGGGCTCTTGACCTCTTTTTGCAGCTTCTGCTTGAGCTTCTTTTTTTTTTTTTTTTGTGAGCCCTTGCTCGAGCTCTTTTTTTTTTTTTTTGTGAGCCCTTGCTCGAGCTCTTTTTTTTGTGAGCCTCTTGCTCGAGCTCTCTTTTTTTTTTTTTTTTTTTTTTTGAAGCGCGTGAGGGCGAAGACAAGCCCCCGGCTTGGAAGCGCATACATGAGTCGGGCCGCTTGATGCCGAGTGACCCTGATGTCCTTTGATGTTGCCGCCGTCGTTTGACTTGGTCAAGGTGACTGCTGGGGCGTGTTCTTGAAAAGTGCGTAGCTTGATGGAGGTCTTGATTGACATTCAAACTTTTGACTTTTTTGTGTATTTTTAGACCGGACCAATTAAGGTTGCCTACGTCTCCTGACTAGAGGGCTCAGTCCGCGTAGTTCGACACTACATGGAGTGCCAAGAGATGCACAGCTTGTTCTTCTTCAGCGAAGTATCTCGCGAAGTTTGCTTCCGTTGACCGGATTCATGAAGGGATTGCCGTCTAGGTCCGTCGCCTTCATGGCGCTCCGAGAAGATCTTTTGAACCACGAAAGGGCCGATCCATGTGGGTTCCCATTTTCCCAGCTGGGTTGGTTCGAGTGGGAGGCTTTTCTTTGAGTACAAGGTCGCCTTCCCCGATGTCTCGGATTTGACTTTCTTGTCGAAAGCTCTAGCCATCCCGCTTTGATAGGCTCGGACGTGTTCCATGGCCTTTAGTCGTCGCCGTCTAGCGTGAGCCAATTCGTCATGTCGGCTTCGAGCCATTCGACTTCGTTGATGTCATTTTCCAAAGAAGACTGGAGTGAGGGAATTTCTAGCTCGATGGGAAGGACTGCTTCCATCCCGTATGTCGTGGCAAATGGGGTTTCTCCCGTGGTCGTTTCCGACCGATGTGCGGTAGCCCCAAAGTGCAAGGTGCAGCTTCGGGCCAATCTCGTCCTCGGGTGGTCATTTTTCTGATGATCCGTTCGAGGGTTTTGTTTGCCGCTTCCACGGCGCCGTTTGTTTGTGGCCGGTAGGGAGAAGATTTGTGGCGTGTGATCTTGAATTCAGCCAGCTAGTCTGTCGAATTCCCTTCGAAGTGTGAACCATTGTCTCGATATGACCTCATTTGGGATGCCGTATCGGCAGATGATGTTTTCCTTGAGGAAATGCGCGACCTTCTTGGAGGTGAGTACCTTGTAGGACTTGGCTTCGACCCATTTCGTGAAGTAGTCGATGGCTACTAAGATGAACTCGTGACCGTTGCCGCCCGGGCGGAGCGATTTTCCCGATGACGTCAATTCCCAAGTGGCAAATGGCCAAGGTGTAGTCATGCAGAGAGATCGTGGGGAGGTAGATGATTGAGGTTGGAGAACCGTTGGCACTTGTCGCAGCCTTTCGACAAAGTGGATGCAATCCGCCTCCATGGAGATCCAAAGAGTAGCCCATCCCGAGAATGATTTGCATCGTGGCTCGGGCGTTCATGCTGGGGACCGCAAGCCCCATTGTGGACTTCGCTCATGAACTTGTTTGCTTCTTCTTGGCCGATGCAACAGAGTGGCCCATGGTAGCGTTTCTTGTATAGCATGTCCCCGAGGATGACGAAGTGAGAGGCGAGGCGTTTTAGTGGCCATGATGCTCTTGGTTTTGACCCTCCCCGTGTGGGTCTTCCTTGTTCATGAAGGTGGTTTCCGCTCTTGAGGTATTGGAAGATCCGGTGTGTGCCGGAAATGGCGTCTGACTTGCGTCTCTTCGCTCTTCAAAGAATCTTGCAAATCGTTGTGATTAAAACCTTCTCAGCTTGGGCCCGGTTTTTCTCTCGTTTGACAACATGCTTAAATGTTTGCTTGATGCATTTATTTAATTAATGTGTTTGCCTTTTGTATAGATGAATTGTTATTAACTTGTTTTGATTAGTTAATATCATCATTTGTTAAAGATGCAATGAAATGATTTTTTAGGAAGGTCGGACCTTTATTGAAAGCGTGAAGACTGTACATTGTTGATCAAAGATTCACAATTGTCGGGCGTAAAGCCGTCAAAAGACTCAAAAGATGTGAATACACGTACAACAAGACTCGAAGCTAGACTATAGGCGACGAGGATTGGACCAGGCTTCATTACTCTCGGATGGCCGTAGCTCTAGAGGGAGTGGTGCCGGTTCAGTGGCCAATCTTCCCTTGGCATGAGTCCCGGAAAGTAGCTTGCATGCGGTTCGATTTCAAACCAGATCGCGGAGGTTTTTGGCCGCTCCCCGATGATGTCCCTCCATTAGTGTTGCCACCACCCTTGGGGGTTTTTGATGATAGAAGTCGCCGAGGGCTACTTCTAGGAGGGCGAAGCATTCGCCGATTCGGAGTTGATTCTTGCCGATGTTGATCACTTTCATAGAATCCGCCTTTATCTCGGGATCTTTGCTTGGACGACATTTACAATGTCCGATTCGAGGGGGCATGCTATATCTCCTTCCCCGATTAAGCCTCGAGGAGGTTGCGCCACTGTTCATCCAGTGCCTGACACCGGAATGTTGAATTGAACTAAGCCGTGATGGCCGTCCCCGTAAGATCCGAGAGTGTCGGCTAGAGGGTTGTCTTGTACCGGGGATCGGTGATGAGCCGCTTTGCAAGAGGGTTTTCTGCGAAGTAAGGGTCTACTCCTCGATCAATCTCCATTAGGGCATCCATCTCTTGATCCTCTCTCAAGCATTCTTCACGCCGCATATATCGTAGTTGTCATCCCGACCCATGAGTTCTTCAATTTCCACTGTCGCGGCTTAGAGCGTGGATGTAAGGATCCACTTCGTAGCGGGACAGGTAGGAGAATCATCTCGGAGAAGAGTATTCGGTCATGTCGGACCTTCTTCCGGGTCATAGCTTGCCGGCCAAGCACTTGCCATTGCACCGCTTCCGCGGATCACTTCGATCGCTCCATTGGCATTGATGAATTTCACGCATTGGTGAAGAGTAGATGATACCGCTTTCATCCGATGTATCCAAGGCCGTCCCAACAAAGCAGAGAAGGTTGGTTTGATTTCCACGACTTGGAACTCTACCGACTCTAGCTTGTACGTCGAATTGGATCCTTAGATTGATGACTCCTACGATTGGTCGTGCAAAGAATCGTAGGCTCGGATTACCCGAGGTGAAGGCCTTATCGTAGAACGGTCGATGCGGAGTCGTTTCAATGTGCTCAAAGCGATGATGTCGATCGCGGAGCCGTTATCAATCAAGACGTTCGGGAGGAAGAACATCTCTATTTTTATGAGGATGAGGAGGGCTTCGTTGTGCCGATTCTCACATATTGGCAAGTCATCGTCTCGTGAAGGCTAAACCGCTTCCCGTGCTACCGCTGACTCGCCTCTTCGGGAACGTTCGATCCATCCATTCGTATGCCTTGGCCGGGGCAAAGATCGTAGGGAGACAGCTGCCCTTGGGCGTTCTTGTCGGAATTCCCGGTCACGAGATCTCTTGACTTCCGGTTTCACGCTCCTGGCCGTAGCGGGACAAAGATGCCGACGGTTTCGGAAATTGCAGGGTCCGCTCTCGCTTGGAGTTTCGTCAAAGGCTATTGAGTTTACCCCGTCAGTTCCGGGGAATGGATTTCCGATGGTATTGGGACCACGAGGGCGTTCCAATTTTCCTCCTCAATGAGCCCCCGGACCACCCGCTTGAGCACGAAGCAATTGTTTGGTGTGGCCGGGTAGTTGTGGAAGGCGCAAAGGCTTGCTCATATCCATGTTGGGTTTGAGAGTCTTCTATTGGAAATTCTCGAGTGGTTTGAGAAGATTTCGTTTCACCAAAGCTTCAAATACTTGACCCAAGGGCATTTCCAGGTTATCTAAATGCCGGAACCGTGGGAAGCGAGGGGGATTGTTATTCTTCGGGGCCGCTTGATCGCGGTTTACTCGAGCTCCGTTCAATGTAGTGCATCGTTCCTACGCTTCCTTTCCTTTGGTCTGGGCAGAGTTGAAGTTGCCAGGTTTGTTCGATAGCGGTAAGATGAGGCAGTGGGTTGCCGTTGCCTTTTGAAGACTCGTAGTCTTTTCAAACTTTGTCCCGCTGACCATGGCACTGAGATCCTGGATAGAAATGGTGGCCGATCAAGGTCCTCAAAGATGGCTTGAGGCGTGAATGGAAGATGTCCATCTCGCTTCTTCTTTGGAAAGTGGATCCATTATCTCGCTTAGCTTCCAGCCCATCTTTTGTAGAACTCGCCCACCGGTTCGTCATCCTTTTGTTCTAAGTGGCTTGCGGTGTCATGGCGGTTTGTCTCCCATTCAAGGTTGGCGCGGTACTTCTCCAGAAGATTTCACCGATCTCGATCCCACGTGGAGCGGTTTTCGCCTTCACATTGAGGAACCACCTTAGTGCCGTGGATTTGAGGGAATGCCGAAAAGTGATCTCGCCATCTCGTTGAGGGGTTGCCCCTTTCGCTCTCATACCCGTGACGTAGGTGTCGATGTGGGTTTTGGGCATTCTCGTCCCGTCAAACTTTTCCATTTCCCAGATCCCGAACTTTGGAGGGAGAGGGACCACTTTGTTCGGATCAAGCAGGCAGGAGGGAGTCCTTCCGAGAACTAGCTAGCTTGCCTTGCATGTCTTTCATTTGTTCAATCGCCCAAGCCATGTGAGGATCACTGCTTCGAGGCGGGTTACCATTTTCAGTGGACGGAAACCGAAGATGGAGGTGGATTGGCCGATGGGATCGCCATTCGGGAGTCTTGGGAGGTAGTTGAGTGTATACCAACCCATACCCCGGGTGTTCAAGTTGAGGGCGTGATTGCCAGGTCCGCTAAGGGTCAGGTTTGGGAACCTGGGAAATGATTCGTTAGCCCCAATCGCGTACTAGCAGTGGCAAGCTTGAGATGTCGGGATATCCGCCGGATGCCCGTCCTCGGTAAGCATGGGGACTTTTGATTGTGATTGCGAGGCTCAGATAGAGGCAAAGGATTGAATCCCGGGGATACCGAGATGCATTGGGATCTCGACGGAGCAGCACGTATGTGTGCCGTTGGTACCGAGCTTGATGTGCAGAGCCGGAAACCGACCGTGCCGAGGCGGGCATGTCGGAGCCGCTGACCGACGCCCGAGGGGAGCTTTGAGCGAGAGCCGCTTGCGTTGCCGGGATCTCGTAGCTTGGCGGAGGCGGGACTCCGCCGATAGCTTTGAGAAACCGGGGAGCCGGTATGTCTTCGTCCTCTATGAGAACAAAGGTTCCATCGTGCCGGGGAACCGCGATCTCCTCGAAGACGCAAGGTGTCTACGATCCAGCTTGCTGCTTCCTCTTGGCGCTTCTTGATGGTTTCAAGGCTCGCAGCACCTCCTCCATTGTCCTGGAGGTTCCTTAGTGGCGGGGTTCCGTTTCCCTCACCGTTATCCGTTGATCCCGTCACGGGGAGTATCACGGTGCGGACCGTTGAACCGGAAGGGCTATCGGACCTTGTGACCTCGACATCGAAAAGGCGGCTTCCAGTATTCTCAACCACTCTCGGTTCACTGGAGGGGTGACGGGCAAGGTTTAGACACGTGAATGGCCTAACGGGATAAAAGGGGAAAGCTCACGTGGCATGCGGTTTCCATTTCTTTTATTTTCGATTTTTTTGTTGTTTTAATTTACTTAAAACATGTTTTCTCGTAATCCTAGGTAGGTTGGAAAAGATTGCTCTTCTTTTTCGCAACTATGCTAGATCCCGGGTCACTGGAGACCATCTCGTGCGGCTATAAGCCCCTCGTTTTGCACCCGTATTTCGACATCCTGTGCGGACAGCCTGTGCGAGGGTCCTATAGTGCAAGCGGTTTCCACCGGCCTAAAAGAAAAATCGAACCTAAGGACCGAGCCTGTCATGTTCGTTTTGATGCGTTAGCCATGTGAATAGTGAACCGAGCCGCCACCGAGTCAAGATCGTGTCAAGAGTTCGGCATGACCTTCTCTTTACCTTGCTTGCGCAAGGGATCTCGTGACGTTAGGCGTTGGCCGGGTCATATTGTCATGGCCGACGTATCAAAGGCGTGATGACATGGTGTCATGTGAGCATGGATGTATATCCGGACGGAACATCGTCTGGGTGTAGCTTCGGAAATCAAGATCAGTCAAGATTTTAGCATGACCTTTCATCGCTTTGCTTGCGCAAGGGATCTTGAGTTCCGAGCCTTGACTCGTAAAATGGCCGGCATGGTATATGTATCCAGCCGTATGACACGGACCGGGTAAAAACCAACCGAGTCCGGACAGAGTGTGACTCAAGACTCAAACGTGCGGTGGCTGACGCTTGGCTAGGATGGGATGTTTGGAATGATCCCGCGCGTCCAAGAGGCCTAGGAAGACCAAACGGATCGCAACCGAGACCACTCCGGCCGAGGGTTGTAGTGTGCAGTGTATCCGAGGCAAAGAAGCGCGTAGCGTGCGGTGTAACCGAGGCAAAGAAGGAGTAGTGCGGTGTAACCGAGGCAAAGAAGGCGCGTAGTGTGCGGTCTCTAAAATTCTTTTTCCGAGTAAAACAGAAGTTTTTGAAGAATTTTAAATGTATGCACGTATGTATATTGATGCATTTTTTTGTATTTTTATTTTTTTGTAAAATAAAAACGAAGCACGTGCACACACACACAACAGTTAAAGGAAGGGGTAAAATGAAAGTTTGACCCTCATCATCGTTTTAAAAATCTTTTGTTTTGTTTAAAAGTTTTTTAAAACAAAAATCTTCCCCAGCGGAGTCGCCAACTGAAATTACCCGGATCCGAATAGGCTTCGCAGCCCCGACATCTGGCATTTCCCGCTTTGCAGCGTTTTCAGGTTGGAGATGTCTCGCCGTTTGTTTTCGCATTTGTAGAGTCGCCACGCCGTTTTTATTATTAAGCCCAAAACATTGAAAAGGGCATCGCTTAAAGATAATTTTAAACTGTTTTTGTGTGATGAGATTTTGAGTTCGGAGGTCGATGACTCCTCGGGAAGAGAATATTAGAATATTAGAGCTCACCCGAGTCGCCTCGTAAAACGAGTCTTTCTGATACCCCTAATATCCTTTAAATGTCAGGTGTGTGTGTGTGTGCTTTTAAAAATGCATGTCAGACGGATGTCTACATTGTATGCTATGTATGGAAATGTATTGAAATAGTAATGGAAGGAAGCCTTACCAATGTTGGTTCGTGTCTATCTTCCGCTGGGGAATAGTGTTTGAGGTCGGAGTAGCGTTCCGGTCTGGATCTGGATTGCTTCGGGAGGGGCCGGTTGTCCGCGGACGAGTTTCGGCGTGAGTTGATGTTGCAGTCGTTCGGGCGCAGGTTCGGCGTGCGTGGGGATCGTCGGGATCACTCGGGCGCAGGTTCGGCGTGCGTTGTGGTGGCGTGAGTCACTCGGGCAGAGTTTCGCGTGGTTTGGGATCCCGGCTTGACTCGGAAAGAGCCGGACACCGTGGAAAGACCAGTGCAAGGCCTCTGAGTACCACGAGGGGCCTCGTGAGTACCTCGAGAGTGCCTCGGGGCAGCGCGGGAGCGTCTCGGGAGCGCTGGGAGGCTTCTGAGCACCACGAGGGGGCTCGAAGGCCTCTAAGGATCCGAAAGGGGCCGGGAATGCCTCGAGAGGACTCTAGAGGGGAGCCAAGGCTAAGGGAGGAAGAGAGAAGAGGGAGGTGTGTCCTCGAAAATGGGAGGGGGAGCCCTCTATTTATAGTAAAATTGCAAAGAGGTCCGTACGGACCTCCCTGGTTATCCAGAATTTTGGTTTTCCTCGATTTGAGGGAATATGTGATGATGGTGAATATTCTGTAATTATGGTGTTCCCTATGCAATAAGGTCCGTACGGACCATCTTGCATGCAAAGAGGTCCGTACGGACCAACTAAGCATGAGGGTAATCATTTTCCCCGGGATTTGAGGGAATATTGTGGACTTTAAGAAGATTCAGTAATTATTAAAGCAAAGAGGTCCGTACGGACCATTATTGCTTTTCCAATTTCCTGAAAATTCCCGAAAGGTCCTTTTGTCCCTTTTTATCCCAGAAAGGCTCCTCCCTTGGTTTGGTTGGGGGTTTAGAGAGGGTTTTGAGTGAGAGGGGTCATTGAGACTGCGTTGATGAGTCTGCGGTGTTTCCCGTGTGTTTGAAAGGGGGTGATCCAGATTGGGGTACTTACAATGATGTGCTGGGCTCATCCTTTGAGGAAGAGGAGGACGGGAGAGGGATAGTTTGGAGGGGTTTTCATTGTATACTTGGACTCGGTATGATGAGGATGAGCCGGAGGGTGCCCCCTGGGTGATGCGGCAGTGGAGGCTTCTGCGGGGTCTTACTTGTGACTCCGTGTACTTAGGGGAGAGGTTATCTGGCAGTATGGCACAGGTGCGCCTCCTATGGCTTTGAGGGATCCGCCCTTCCATATGATGAGTCCTCTTGATATGGACGTGCTGGAGTATGAGAGGTACCGATCCGGCGTGAGTGCCGAGATTCGTCTGGAGGGCGAGGAGTATGCGGCCTTGGTCGTGCAAAAGCCGAGGACGCCATAGGTGTTGGAGAGGGAAAGACAGACTGGCTCGTCACGTCCTCTAGATGTTCCGGTGCCTTGGCTGGACTTCACGTATGTTCGCGGGGATTCGTCGAGGCGGAGGGTGTCGGTACCCGTCCCTGAGCAGGCTCCTGCTGACTATCGGGTTGACCCAGATGCGCCGATGAATGTGCTTACTCTTTTCCATCTTGGCATCTTTTCTGTATTTTTCTCTTTTTTGTTGGGTATGACTGTATCTATTTTGCTGAGCGTTTCTTTGGTTGTTTTCTTGTGCAGGCCTCGGGGAGATCCTTTGACACGTTGACCCGCCGTTATGTGGCGATGCGGCCTTTTTGCAAGGAAGTTCGCGGGGAAGCCGTCTTGCAGGTTTTCGCGGCACGTGGCGGCGTTCGAGCCAGTGCCTTTGAGGAGGTCTGTGGATACTCCTTCTTCGAAGGCTGAGCCAGGGCCACAGCCGGAGGTGCCGGTTCGAGAACAGCACGGCTTTGATGTGGGGACGTCTTCGGGGGCTTAGAGGCCGCAGACCCTTCATCAGTTCTTTCCTCCGCCGGAGGCACAGGGTGAGGGTTCATCCTCTTATCCCTTCTTTGATCCTTTCATCGGGTTTCGACCCTTTAGAGTACTTTGAGTACCCGCACAAGGAGGGGGTGCTGTATCCTGATGACGAGGATGTGACTGCCGAGTTTTCCGAGATGCCAGATTTCTCATTTGTGGAGGATGATGATGATGAGTCGGATTAGGGCTCTTTTGCTTTCCCTCTTTCCGTTGTTTTTTTTTTTTTTTGTAGAGCAACAGACATTTTGTACCTGTAATAAAACACTTGTATTTGCACAGCAAAGTATTTTATTTTAAGATGTAATGACGTATTTTTGATTCCCGGGATTGACCTAGGAATTGTTGCTAGCTTATTATTATTTTTGTGCATGTCGCATGAGTTAGGAATGCATTTGTGGTTAGTGGAGGCTGAGGCAGCTTTGTCAGGTTTTCTGAGCAGTAAGGGGCTGAAGCAGCTTTGACGGTTTCATGAGCGGCTGCGGGAGTGATGTCTCCTGGGACGCGTTTGCTTTGTGCTTGATAGCCACTCTTTTCGGGTTTAGCTACCTCAGGGTATGTGACGGTGCTCTGTTGGATGTGACAGGCCATTGTCGGGCGGGCGAGGATATCGTTCCTTTGGTTCCAGGGGAAACCTTCCACCGGTGTAGATCGTCCTGGGTGATGAGGACCGATTCATGTGTGGGGAAGCCCCCGCTTTGCTTGCATTATGGTCGCGTAGAGAGGCTTCAAACCATACCCGAGTCTCCGCGCCTCTAGTCCGCCGCGGACGCTTGTCTTAGCGCAACCTCTTGTCTCTGGGATACATGGATCAATCTCGGGCTTGGGAGAGACGGATGGCACATCTTGTACGCATCGCCTTCGCCGGTGGGTTCCGCATTGGGGGATTGAGACTAGGAGGGCCTTTCGTGAAGGTTCCTATGCTGTCGAGTTCCGTGTTTGCCTCGTCCTCTTTCTATGTTCCGTTGCTTGTTTCCCCCTAAGCCAGCTCAGACGAGGCAGAGCCTTTGCTAGGCCGGGATGACATCGCCAATGTGGAGTAGCTTCTTTCCTCGCATGACTGTGCAGCCATATGCCTTTCTCGTATTTTCTGAGGGTATGGAAGTATTCCGCTTTCCCTCCTGTGGTGCTCCTTAGATGCCGGGAGAGTGTTGTGTTGACTACCGAATACATAGATGAGCAGCCTGTCGGGCAGTCACAAGTGGTTTTGGGGAGCAGGCGCGAGGCAATTCCGGGGCAAGATTGCCATTTCAGCTGCGACTTTAGGAGCGCAGAAGCTTGGGTTAACCCTCAGGGTGTCACGGGAGATGCCTTTGTTTGACTACGGGACTCAAGTTGACAGACTAGCGGGGAGAGGTCCCCTTTTGCAGACTCGTAGGGAGGAGATCCGAGCCGGGGCACGGGTGAACGATGCTCTGAGAGCGACTGGTTCGTTTGACAAGACTAGGAGGACTCCTGATCTCGGAATGAGGGAGACAGAACTAGCTCATGTGGAGCGAAAGAAGACTCGCCGGGGACGAGGGAAGAAAGTGAAGAATGGCGAGGGGACAAGCGCAGATGGCGCGGAATGACCTCCTAAGTATCCATCCATTGCATTGCAGACACATTGTTTGTTAAATGTATTAAGCTGTCTTTTAGCATGTTGTGAGTTTGAGAGTAGACCGTGCTTGAACTCATCAAGAAGTGTTTTAACTGTGATGATTTTAACTGTGATGATTTGTGATTTACTTTTAAAGCTTTGTCGACACGCAAAATCTCTTGCTTGCTTCTTGCCTAAGCCTTGGTGGCGTCAATTTTTGGAATTTTGTGTATTCCTTAGACCGAAACAATGAAGGCTGCCTACGTTTCCCTCGGAATGAAGGGCTCAGGTCTGCGTAGTTCGACCCTCTTTTGTGAGAGACATGACTTGTAATGTACACTTGCAAGGGCGTATATATTATTTGAAAAGGTGGGAATGGGTCCCTTTTTGTGTGAATGCCTTATTTGATGTAGGCACAAAAGAAATGCTTTTGGGTTTGACTCTTTTGAGAGAGTATGAGTACTGAAAAGCTTGTAAAAGTGTATGGAAGCCCTCGCGACGTAAAAATCAGTGTTTAGCTCTATTTTCCTATTTTTGTAGAAAAAGAAGACTTGTCGAGACATTTGAAAACTTGATTTGTTCACAATGATCACTTGTTTGCCTAAAACCCTTTGTTGATGTTCAGGTTATTCAACAATTAAACCTGATATGCTTTGATTAATCACGAGGAGAAAGTCAATCGGTATCAAGGATCGAGTTGGTCTGGTGTGAAAGAAGGTTTGTGTATAGGAGAGGTCATTGATGAGACCGGGTTTGTGGATTTGTATGTGTTTATGACCGGACCATTTCTGGTTGCCTACGTTCCCCTTAAGACAAGGAGCTCAGGTCGACGTAGTTCGGGGTTGAACTGTGTTTGGCTTTGGGGCCAGGGCATGAATATTTGTGCGGTTTTTGACGAAAAGGCTCGAAAAGCTGAATGATGAGGCACGGACCTTGAGGTGATTTCTTGACAAGTCGTATTTGACGGTCTTTTCAGTGACTCTCGTGCTTCTTGATCGTTGGCTCTGGGTCTTTGACCTCATTTATTTTTGTGAAGCTTCTTCTTGAGCTCTTTTTTTGTAGCTTCTGCTTGAGCTTTTTTTTTGTAGCTTCTGCTTGAGCTTTTTTTTTTGTAGCTTCTGCTTGAGCTTTTTTTTTTTTTTTAGCTTCGTCCGAGCTTCTTTTTTATTTTTTTTTGAAGCATTTGAGGGCGAAGGCAAGCCCCTGCTTGAACTTTCTTGATGCGCACGAGGGCGAAGGCAAGCCCCTAGATTGTTGTCGACATGGGGTCAATCTTTTGATGCTGAGTGACCTTTTGTTGTCCTTTGATGTTCCTGCCGTCGTTGACTTGGTCAAGGTGGTTGTGGGGACATGTTTTGGAAAGTGTATGGCTTGATGGAGGCCTTTGTGTGGGGTATGGTAAGGTGTATGGGGAGCTATCGAATGACTTTCTCACACCAATTAATCAAAGCATTAATCATTTGTGGAATTACTTGTTGAGCAATGCAAGTGATCACATAGAACAAAACCATTTCATTAAATGTAATGTGGGGTGCAAAATAATGTCTCAAGTCTAGCAAGAAAAGAAAGAAGACTTATGTATGGAAAATTGAAGACTTAATTACAATGTTCGAGGAGGACTTGATTGAATGAGAACAGTACTAGAACCTACGAGGTGGACTGTATGATTCTTTTTGTGTGTGTTTTTTTTTTTTTTTGAGTGTAGAAGGAGAAGAAGACTCGATATTCTTTGGGCGAAGTATCGACGGAGAATTCTCCGATTTGCGTCTCTGTAGGCCCTTCAGCAGTTCCCAAATTCATTTTGGTTAGAACATTCTCGGCAGCTTGGGCCCGATTTTCCTCTCGTTTGACAACATGCTTAAAGATTTGCTTAATACATTGTTCATTAATGTGTCTGCGTCTTTATCAAGTGAATCATTATTAACTGTTTTGGTTAGTTAATTTATCATTTGTTAAAGTGGCAATGAGTGGATACTCAGAAAGGTCGAACTTTTATTCAAAGCATAGAGAAGCACATAATCTTTAGGCATAAGGCCGTCAGACGACTCGAGAGACTCAAACTTAGATACAATAGACTCGGGGTCTTTTATTTTCGAAGTTAGACTCTAGGAGACGGGGGGTTAGTCCAAGCTTCTCGTCCTATCTCTTCTTGCTGGCTGTAGGTCCGCGTTTGTGAAAGTCACGCCGTTTTTGACGCTGCCACTTGCTCGGCCTGTCTCGAACTGCCTTATCTCTGGGGAAGGCTCGATCCATCCCTTGGTGTGCCCCGATTCCGGAAAGGATTGTTGGGGAATAACCGTTCTTGGATTCTTTCTCTCGAATTCTTCATTGCGGAAGCCCCAGGTTACGTCTTCACGTCCCCATTCATCACGGGAATTTGCAGAGGACTTATCCACCATGCTTACCTCGTCATTTACAGGGAAAGGGTTTCCAATTGTGTTGGGACCGCGGGGGCATTCCCATTTTCCCTCTTCAATTAAACCTTGGACCACTTTCTTCAACACGAAGCAATGGTCGATTGTGTGGCCGGGGAAGTTGTGAAAAGCACACCATTTGCTCATGTCCACGTTGGGCTTGCGAGACTTTGGTTGGAAATCCTCAAGGGGTTTGAGAATGTTCCTGTTTACTAGTATCTCGAGGACTTGGCTCAAGGGCATCCCGAGGTTATCGAAATGCTGGAACTGTGGTAGGCGAGGGGGATTGTTGTTCCTCGGGGTGCTTGATCGCGGTTTACTTGGGCTCCATTTTGGATGTAGCGAACAGCTCTGGTAACCTCTTTCTTCTTGTTTGGAGGTGGATTAACTGATGGGATCGCCATTTGGGAGTCTCGGGGAGGCAGTTGGGTGTATACCAACCCGTATCCCGGATTATTGAAATTGGGAGCATGATTGCCCAGACCACTAAGGGTTGTGTTTGGGAATTGGGGAAATGTTTCATTAGCCCCAAGTGGCAGCCAGGGGTGGAAGGTTTGAAATGTTAGGATATCCGCTTGGGATGTCTGTCCCTGATAAACATCGGGATTTCAAGTTGTGGCTGCGGGGCTCATACAGAGGCACAGGATTGAATTCCAGGGGATATTGAGAGGTATTAGGACCCGAGGGAGCGGGCCCATAGGTGTGCTGGTGATATTGAGTTTGCGGCAGAGCGTAGGAAAACAAATTGTGCTGAGGTTGACAGATCGGAGCCACTTGACTGGGGCCCGAGTTAAGCTCTGAGCGGGAGCTATTTTGCATTGCTAGGTTTCCGTGGCTTGGCGGAGGTGGGACCTGCTGATAGCTTTGATGACCCGGGGAGCAGTGTATTTCTTCGTCTTCTATGAGAACGAAGGTCCCATCACGCGACGGTTCTGCGACGGCGCATGGCATATTCGATCCAAGCCTGCTGCTCTTCTTGGCGTTTCTCGAGAGCCTTGAAAGCTTGCCAAACTTCTTCCATCGTTTGGAAATTTCCCGGGGGCGGGGTTCCGTTTCCCTCACTGTTATCTGTTGATTCCGCCATGGGGGAGTAGCGGACTGTTCGGACCGCTGAATCGGAAGGGCTGTCGGACCTTGTGACCTCGATACTGAAAAGGCGGCTACCGGGTACTCTCAACCACTCTCGGTTCACTGGAGGGGGTGACGGGTAAGGTTTAGATATGGGAAGACCTTTGTGGATGAAGGGGGGAAAGCTCATGTGACATGCAATTTCCGCTTTTCTATTTTTTTTTTGTTGTTTTAATTTACTTAAAACAGTGTTTTCTCAGAATCCTAGGTAGGTTGGAAAAGATTGTTCTTCTTTTTCGCAACTATGCTAGATCCTGGGTCAGTGGAGACCATCTGTGCGGCTATAAGCCCCTCGTTTTGCACCTGTATTTCGACATCCCGGGTGGATGCCCTGCGAGGGTCCTATAGGGCAAGCGGTTTCCACCGGCCTAAAAGAAAAAACCGAACCTAAGGACCGAGCCTGTCATGTTCGTTTTAATGCGTTAGCCATGTGAATAGTGAACCGAGCCGGCCACTGAGTCAAGATCAGGTCAAGAGTTCGGCATGACCTCTCTTTACCTTGCTTGCGCAAGGGATCTGTGACGTTAGGCGTTGGCTGGGTCATATCGTCATGGCTGACGTATTAAAGGCTTGATGACATGGTGTCATATGAGCATGGATGTATATCCTGGACGGAACATCGTCCTGGTGTAGCTTCGGAAATCAAGATCAGTCAAGATTTTAGCATGACCTTTCATCGCTTTGCTTGCGCAAGGGATCTTGAGTTCCGAGTCTTGACTCGTAAAATGGCCGGCATGGTATATGTATCCAGTGCCGTATGACACGGACGGGTAAAAACCAACCGAGTCCGGACAGAGTGTGACTCAAGACTCAAACGTGTGGTTGACGCTTGGCTAGGATGGGATGTTTGGAATGATCCCGTGCGCATCTCGAGAGGCCTAGGAAGACCAAACGGATCTGCAACCGAGACCACTCCGGTTAAGGGTTGTAGTGTGCAAGATTCGAGGCGAAGGCGCGTAGCATGCGGTGTAATCGAGGCAAAGAAGCAGTGCGTAGTGTGCGGTGTAACCGAGGCAAGAAGGCGAGTAGTGTGCGGTCTCTAAAATTCTTTTTCCGAGTAAAACAGAAGTTTTTCGAAGAATTTTAAATGTATGCACGTACGTATATTGATGCATTTTTTTATTTTTTTTTTTGTTAAATAAAAAGTAAAGCACGTGCACACACACACAACAGCTTAAAGAAGGGGGTAAAATGAAAGTTTGACCCTCATCATTGTTTTAAAATCTTTTGTTTTGTTTAAAAGTTTTAAAACAAAATATCCCCACGTGAGTCGCCAACCGAAATTACCGGATCCGGCTCGCGCGCGGAGCCCCGGCATCTCGCATTTGTCGCCGGAAGTCGCCCGGATCCGAGAGGCAGCTGCAATCGCGCCCGGCATCCGGCTTATTCCGTTTTAGCGTGTTGGAGGTGTCTCGCCGTGTTTTGCTTTGTAGAGTCACCACGCCCGTTTTTATTAAGCCCAAAACATTGAAAAGGGCATCGCTTAAAATTAAACTGTTTTGTGTGATGAGATTTTGAGTTCGGAGGTCGATGACTCCTCGGGAAGAGAATATTAGAATCTTAGAGCTCACTCCGAGTCGCCTCGTAAACGAGTCTTTCGGATACCCCTAATATTCTTTAACCGTTGTGTGTGTGTGTGTGTGCTATTAAAAATGCATGTGGTATCGGATGTCTACATTGTACATCGCTTTATTGAAATGTATTGAAATAGTGTAGGAAGGAAGCCTTACCAATTGTTGGTTCGTGTCCTGCCTTCCGCCGGGGAATAGTGCTTGAGGTTGGAATAGTGCTCCGGACGGACCGGATTGCTTTGGAAGGAGCCGGTTGTCTGCGACGTAGCTTCGGCTTGAGTTGAGATTGTAGGCCGCAATGGGCAGTAGTTTCGCGTGGGTTTGGAATCGTCGGTTGGATTCGGGCAGAGGTTCGGCGTGCGTTGGAATCGTCGGTTGGATTCGGGCAGAGGTTCGGCGTGCGTTGGAATCGTCGGTTGGATTCGGGCAGAGGTTCGGCGTGGGTTGGAATCGTCGGTTGGATTCGGGCAGAGGTTCGGCGTGGGCCGGGATCGCTCGGCTTGACTCCTGAAGAGCCGGACGCCTCGGGAAAGACCAGGCAAGGCCTCGGAGTACCACGAGGGGCCTCAGAGTACCTCGAGAGTGCCTCGGGGCAGCGCGGGAGCATCGCGGGAGCGCTCGGAGAGGCTTCGGAGCACCACAAGGGAGCTCGGAAGGCCTCGAAAGGATCCGAAAGGGGCCGGGATTGCCCCGAAGGGTCTTAGAGGGGAGCCTGAAGGCTGGGGGGAGAGGAGAGAAGAGGGAGGTGTGTGAAAATGAGGAGGGGGAGCCCTCTATTTATAGTGCCAGTTTAGGTGCAAGAAGGTCCGTACGGACCTTCTTGGTAATCTAGATTTTTGGTTTTCCTCGATTTCAGGAAATGATGAGGATTTCTGAGATGATTATGTCCCCTATGCAAAGAGGTCCGTACGGACCACCTCAGCATGCAAAGAGGCCCGTACGGACCAACCATGCATGAGGGTAATCATTTCTCCGGGATTTGAGGGAATCTCGTGGACTTTAAGCGGATTTTGCAATTATGATGCAAAGAGGTCCGTACGGACTTCCATGCTTTTCCACATTTTATAATTGTGATGGCCAGCTAGTTCTCGTCGAGAGCTTTCCAACCATATATGGCACATCTCAATCGGAGTTCGTATGAAGGAGTTATGACCTCCGGAAGTTTGCTTGGATGGAGAGCGATCCAGATTGGGGTACTTACACCTTCGCAACATGGGGAATTGACGTCATTAGGAAGATAACTCCACCTGGGAGCAATGGGCACTCATTCGTATTGGTTGTTGTGGATTACTTCACAAAGTGGGTAGAAGTTGCATCTTACAAAGTGCTCACGGCTAAGAAAGTGGCTCGCTTCATAAAGGAACAGATTTTCTGCCGCTACGGAGTCCCGAATGAGATTATTTCTGACAATGGAACCCATTTCGAAGGAGAAACTGATTGCCTGCTTACTGAATACAGGGTCAAACGTCACAAGTCTTCGCCATACAGACCGCAGACGAATGGTGCTGTTGAGGCTGCTAATAAGAATTTGGAGAGGATCATTAAAAAGATGGCCGAACGAGGAAGAGATTGGCCAGAGAAGTTACATTTAGCATTATGGGGCTACCGCACGTCAATTCGAACTGCTACCGGTGCAACCCCTTACGCCTTGACTTACGGAATGGAAGCTGTCATGCCCATTGAGTTAGAAATTCCTTCCCTCAGGGTATTGCTTGAGAATGAGATAAATGAGATTGATTGGCTCCAAAGTCGATACAACGAGTTGGCACTGTTAGATGAACGCAGATTAAAGGCCATGGAGCACAATCGGGCATATCAGAAAAGAATGGCCCGTGCTTTTGACAAGAAGGTGAAGCCCAGAGACATCAAGGTTGGTGATTTGGTTCTCAAGATGAAGCCTACAAATCAGAGCAGTACATTGGGTAAGTGGGCACCTGTTTGGGTTGGACCGTTTCTAGTCAAGAAGATATTCTCCGGAGGAGCAATGCAGCTAACGTATCTGGATGGTAACCCATTTTTGCACCCCGTCAACGGAGACAAGTTGCGGCGGTATTATGTGTAATTGAGTCTTTTTTCCCCCTCTATAAATAAAATAAAAAAGATATAAAAATATATATATAAAAAAAAGAAATGAAAATAAAGGCGCAACAAAATTGTCCCAGATGAGACTGAAAACCTCTCAAAAGGCAGTCCATGCAAAAATAAGGGACGCGCCCGGTGCTAAAAGAATATACCCAGCTAGGCCGAAAACCCTAAAAAGGGCGGCCTAGGTAAAAAACAGGGTTGCACCATGTCCCCCTTCTGTCTTCCCCTTTCTTTAAACACAAAGTGGATTGAGTCGAACTACGGAGACCTGAGCCCCTTAGTTCTCTTACAAAAGGGGAACGTAGGCAACCACTTGTGGTTCGGTCTAAAAATGCTGCAAAATCTTATGTCTTGCCAAAATGTGTTTTGATTACGGTTACAAAGCTTTTCAAAGGTTTATTTGGAGTTAATATTCTTTTTGATGAGTTCAAGCACGGCCTACTTTTGACTCAAATAACTTGCTGCGAATATAAAAAAATTGCAACATCCATTTTGTCTGCATTAAGGTAATCAAGGGATACTCAAATTCTGTTCAAATAAATCTCTCTCCCAAAGTACAAGCAAAAGAAAAATAAAGAGTCTTATATCTCTCAGAAAGGTGTCTAGATGCTCGTTCCCGCTCCCGAACTCGTACCTCTGTCTTTCCTTTTCCTTGGTCCCCGGGAGGTCCTTGGCCTAGGAATGTCGAATAAGTCAGTTTGAGCCCGTCCCAACTCAGGAATAAAGCGTGCCGGTGGTTCAATCAGACCAGTCTCCCTCAAAGCAGCCTTGGCAGCTCTCTCTTGTCGCAAGGCCTCTCTGCGTGCATTCACCTCTGGATCATCCCTCAGAGCAGCCCTCCGTATCTCTCGCCTCCGATAATCCTCAGCAACATCACCGGTAACATTATCTGGATTCCCTCGGGCCTCTGCATCTCGAAAAGACTGGCTGGATGGGTATTCTGCTCCTAAGTATTCCCTGCGGCGAGCCTCTATCGCCAGCTGCACGGGACCCTGTTGCTCTTCATACCAAATCAGATACTCCGTGATCAATAATATAAACCCTCTGGCCTGACGAAGAAGCGTCCGTCTGGGAAGAAAACCCTCCAAGAAGGATCTGTTGAAGAAATGCACAGTCTGGGGCTCGGTCATGATCATCGGAATAGCATCGGGCCGTCGCCGTCTCTCTCAAAGCCCGGATAATCTGCGAGGGTACCGATATTGCTCGCTTACTAGTGATGGGACACAATGAAGACACATGTAACCCCGGGCAACCGACTACCACCGACCCATCCCGAATGTCTCTCATGGTCTACAATCCCCACGCCGGAATCCGTGGTTCGGGACGCTAGCCTCGTATCGTGTCAACCTCGCCTGTCAACTATCAGCTGCCGCGTCTCTCAATAATCTGCGTTGTCTAGTCACCCAAGGCATTGCTGTCTGACCCTCCGGTAATGGCCCAATCAAGCGTAGTCTCTCAGAAAGCCACAAAGATAGCAAAGTGGGGCTACCCGCGCCCATGAAATCAGATCCTCCGGCTAGTCTATCAAGGCCATGGTAAGTCTCAGCTAATAGCAGGGGTACAATGTCCATTTCCCCTTGGCCGAACCGAATTTGATGAAGATCCACACCTCGGTCACCCCTAAGCTGTCTGACGACCTCCAGCAGCGCACCTGAGCAGACTCCGACATGTCCACAGAAGTAGTAGGCTGACAAGGTAAACAATACATACATGTCCAGGGAGGTAGAAAGATCAAACAGGGCCGAGCTAGAAGATCGCAGCCGAGCCATCTGGGTTAAGTCTACAAGCTCACCATTCAGAACCATAGGTGCCACCTGATCCGCCGGGCAGCACAGAAACTGGATAACTGCTCCACAACCGGCCGTCTGTCTCGAGGGAATGCTACAGTTTCCACCTCACCCAGGCCTGTCAATGCTCTGAAATCCTCCATGGTTGGCGTCATATCATTATATGATAAAGTAAATACATGTCTCTCTGAATCCCAGAAATGCGAAGCGGCTCAGAGCAAGTCCCAATCAACTCTCCAGTTCTTCAGAGGCCAGAGGCACGGCATACCATATCGCTTGTCAATGATTTTCCCATGATGCTTTTGGTGAAATTGCGAAACCCCGATAAAGTCTTGATGAAATTGATGTGCCCGAGAAGCTATTTCCTCGTTATAATGTTCCATGGTGCTTGAAAGTCCCGATCTTTGTTGCAAAAATCGACTGTCTGCAAGGTTGGGGCTACTGGTGTCTGCCTACTAAAAAGCAATGTCTATAAGTGAGGCCGAATTGATTTTGAAAGGGCCCTATTACGAGCTTCATTCAGTCGTGCGACATATCTTGACAAGGAGACACATAATGTCGGGCGACACATCTGGTCTGCATCAGGAGGCATCAAAGTCTTATAAATGGTTTTTCTGTGATATTCTTTAGCTCGCCGCCGCTGCAATACACCTTATACCCACATGTTACTACACGGGAGAGGATTTCCCCCACCACATGTACCATTATACACAATTACCCCAAAGCAGTCCCAGAAACTTATGTATAAACCCGGCAAAGCCGACCTGTCAATACAATAGACCGTACACTTTTCCCTCATTTCCAGAACGAACAGACTCATGGAAACAAGCTAACATAGTTTAACTTTTGCTAACAAAATAGCATAATTAGATTGTACTGTTTCGAGTGTTGCCTTTCCCCGCAGGTACAACAGTTAGCTGAGCAAACCTCAAAGATTGTCTCTCAAAGAAAAGCCGAGACAAAAAGTCCGTGTCTATCTGAATCCCCCCAGCAGGACGCATCGAAAATCAAATAGCCCCACCGTCAACCGTCAACAAGAATTCATCACAGCAAGCAAAGCCCCATCGCAAGCAAGCAAAGCCCCCGTCACAAGCAAGCAAAGCCCTGTCACAAGCAAGCAAAGCCCCCGTCACAACAAGCAAAGTTCTCGTCACATCAGGCAAGGTCCCCAGATCCCAAAGCCAACAGTCGACAAAAGACCGCCCCATGCTCAACGACCTTCAACAGCAGATAGTAGCATAAGACCCTCCGGCAGCTACATCCATCCCCAGCAGCATAAACAATAGCATCAGTCCCTCCGGCAGCTACAGACAGTCAAATGTTGGGTAACAACCGCACAGTCAGATGTTGGGTGACAACCGCTCAAATGTTGGGTGACAACCGCATAGTCAGATGTTGGGTGACAACCGCACAGTCAGATGTTGGGTGACAACCGCACAGTCAGATGTTGGGTGACAACCGCACAGTCAGATGTTGGGTGACAACCGCACAGTCAGACAACCGCACAGTCAGATGTTGGGTGACAACCGCACGCCGAATGTTTGGGTGACAACCGCACAGCCGATGTTAGGTGACAACCGCACAGCCGATGTTGGGTGACAACCGCACAGCCGATGTTGGGTGACAACCGCACACCAAATGTTGGGTGACAACCGCACAGTCGAATATTGGGTGACAACCGTACAGTCAAATGTTGGGTGACGCCCCTTACAGTCGTGTCCTTGGGCGATGCCCCTTACAGTCGTGTCCTTGGGTGACGCCCCTTACAGTCGTGTCCTTGGGTGACGCCCCTTACAGTCGTGTTCTTGGGTGACGCCCTTACAGTCGTGTTCTTGGGTGATGCCCCTTACAGTCGTGTTCTTGGGTGACGCCCCTTATAGTCGTGTCCTTGGGTGACGCCCCTTACAGTCGTGTTACAGTCGTGTTCTTGGGTAACGCCCCTTACAGTCATGTTCTTGGGTGACGCCCCTTACAGTCGTGTCCTTGGGTGATGCCCCTTACAGTCGTGTCCTTGGGTGACGCCCCTTACAGTCGTGTCCTTGGGTGACGCCCCTTACAGTCGTGTCCTTTGTTGATTTTCCCCCTCCAGTCATATGTCCGAGCTACGATTTGGCTTGATTCTCTCCCCGGGATACGTAGGAATCCTTTCTCAAAAGGTCCAGCCATCCGATTCCCCAGATCACCGTCTAGCCCTCCGCCTTATCCCTCAGCCGCTCATTGGGATTGGGTCTTATTTTATCGACAACCTCACTTTTTTCCAAAAGTGATGTTGCCGAGGGGCTCTGTAAGTACGCCAATCCAATTCGCGACCTTTTAGATGCATTTTAATATGATAAAACTGCATTTAGGGGCGTTTTGGTAAATTCCCGGTCCATCCCGAGACTTCCGGAAATATTTCATAAGTTTCACGCGAAGGAAGTACTTTTTTGTACTTTGCTCAAGCTAAGGGACCTAAAAGGAATAAATCTGTTTTTGGACTTTTTAGGTATTATCCAAGAAGGTTCCAGAACCAGATTTGGCGCCAAAAAAGGTTATGGTCACCTTGTGTCACGCGATAAGTCGAGGCATGGAAAGTGGTTACGTTACGTCGTGCGACACAAGGCTACCATGGACTGCAGCTATAAATAAGACCCTACCCCTCTCAGTTTGGGATCCGAATTTGAACCTCTCAAAGTCACTCTGCCAAAATTCATCCAGAAAATCTCTCTCTCCTGCTCCCTCACCAAAACTACCCAATTCCCCTACCAATTCCTTCATCTCTCACCTCTCTTCAACCCATTTCCTCTCCTAATCACCATACACTTCAGATCCTCTAATTCAGCTCTCAGTTCGTGCTTAGATCTCCATTCAGAAGTTGAATTGAAGACTCCTACACCTAACTTGGTGTAAGAGTTGAGGACTACAAGGGTAACTAGTCTCTCCCTCTCTCTCTCTCTCATCTCCTTGTTTAATTGTCTTCTCTTCTTCTCCACTTGATAATCAGGCTCCATCTGCCTCAGATTATCAAGTGGCAGCTGCAATCTCTCTGTTTAAATCGTTTATGCTTGAGTCCAATTGCTTGCTTATGATGTGATTTACTTAGATTGGCAATTTGGATGTCAAGGGAGTGTGGATCTCCCATATCCACACTCCTTTGATTAATTCGTATCTAATTCGTGTTGTACTTATTGATTTTGATATAATTATTGTGCATCTGTTGGACCTGTATCTCAGTTTGTGAGGTACCTGCAGATGGTAACACTATGTCACGCGACACATTTGGACATGAGGAGTCCTGTGTCACGCGACATGTCGTGACCATCTGCAGGGACCATGTTTCAGTTGTAATTTGTTTTAGTTGGTTATTTTCATATTTAGTAGTATGTTCGTGATGTTTAGTGCTTAGATCTGGTCTTAATGGTAGTTTTTATGTTCATTTAGAGGTTTTGTGATCTGTTAGTTGTGAGTCCCTGCAAGGTGATCATTGATGTCACGCGACATATTTGGACAAGGGAGTCCTGTGTCACGCGACAGAGATGATCCTTTGCAGAGGACCTGTTTTCTTTTGTAATCTGTTCTCATTGATGTAAAGGGATGTGGCCTCCCGGACAATTGGTCTACAAGTTGTAATGATCTTGCCTATTCAATAAAATTCATGCTTATCGCACTTGCATATTATCATCGTTTGCACGTTCTTTTGAATTATTTGGATGTATAAATTAGAAAGACTCGTCTACGGACGAGGCGTGTTGGGTGAACTCTCGGTTCTTCCCAACACGTAACCTGACCCCCGAACCCGTTCTCTTTCAAAAAGGTTTTTCAAAGTGCACCTCTAAAAGCATGGCGTGGCGACTCCTTTCCTTTCATCTTATTTTTATTAATTTCGGGCGAGCGCACATTCAAATACAAGTTTTCATCAAAATCAAGGATGATACATTCAGCCTATACTACTTCTCACGATCAAGCAAGTAGCATTTGTATTCTTCACTAATTATGCCCTATCTCTCGATGGCCATAATTAGTAAGAATCGACTAATGTTTATAAAGTCTACGTACTTTCCATTCAAGGAACATCCCTAGGTCATTAATATACTCTCGTGATTAATGAAACCTAGTTCAATTCATATGGTTCCGCTAATCGAGATTCACAGCTACGTCATTCTCTCGATTAACTAGAATCATACAAGTTGGACGTCCCCAAAATGTAAGGTTTTTAGTTTGATATGAAAGAAATGTTAAGATGAAGAGAGATGGCATGATTTTAAAAGTGATGAATAAAAGTGCTGAGTTTCAACCCTAAGAATTTGGGGATTACTCACAACCCATAATTAAAACAAGCATAAAATAAATAAATGAAGATAGGAATAGAAAGACTTAAGCTCATAGGAGAAATAAAGGCTGAAAGTAAACTTCAGAAATTTTATTGCTTCGATCTTCAAAAATCACTCTAAGAACAATTGATGAATCTTTGAATATAAGTAAATTGCTAGAGTATTTTGATATCTCTCTGTGTGTTTTCAGATGATTTTTTTATATCTAAGACTGAATACAAGGGTCCTATTTATAGCCATTTTGGCTAAGGGTTACATCTCTTGAAAAAAGGCATCATTTGGCTGAACAGGGGGGTGCTCGGCCGAGCAAGGCCTTCCTCAGCAAGCCTTCTTCTGGTCCTTCATGCTCAGCCGAGTCAAGGAGGTGCTCGGCCGAGCAACAGCTGCCTTGACTGATCTTCTGCAATTTTTCAGTTTTGACCCTTCTATTTTCAAAGCTTTACTCTAAGCCCCTTGTACTTCAAAAATGATCCTAAAGCCTGTAAGTTTACACAAAATACCAACCAATTGTAAAATCGAAGATATAAAATAAAAGAAGCTAATTTATACGTAATTGGCATTAATTTTAAAGTAAATAACGTAATAAAAACACTATAAATGACTATAAAATAGTCATTTATCAACTCCCCCACACTTAAACCTTGCTTGTCTCCAAGCAAGTCTTGAATCAAAAAATAGAAGAGAAAGAGAAGTAAATGACCAAAAAGAAAGATAAAAATAAATAAGTGGCTCCCTTTCAGATTTGATGTGTTGTTAAAGATGTTGCCTTTAAGAAAATCATTTTCGACATTGATTCATATCATCCAAATTTTGAAAGTGTTTCCTAAAAAGATCTTTAAGGCATATTGGAGTTTAGATAAAAGAACTAAAAATTAACTTTGCATAAATAAATGTTTTTCTAAGCAAAAATTCTTGAAATGAAGATGCTTGGATTGAAAAAGACTTTTAAAATGAGAAAAGATTTGTTATGCAACTTTAAGGACTTAAAATGATGATTTTCACTTTAGAAAGACACTTTAAAGATTTTAGCACAAAATTCTTGGATCACAATTGTTGGACGTGTTAATGTTAATGGAAAGGAAGGGATCAAGGCTACCATTTTAAGTAGCATTCTTAAAAGATGATACAAGTTTTTTAAATGCCATCACACCTTGCTTCTTCTTTTTTCTTTCTTTTTTTCTCACTCTAATAATGATTTATTCATTTTGATTTTCGAGTGGAGAAATTTATTGAAGCAAGGTGTGCTCATTTTTATGCTTAACTAGCCTTGAAGATGGAATGGAGGTAAAAAGTGATCAGAAAACGTGCATAAAGAGATGAGTGCCATTCGAAAATGAATTTCAAAAATGAAAGTCCTGAAGTACAAAAATAACATTTTCGAAAATAATGCTAGTATCCAATGCTCCAAATTTTTCACAAAACGATGCTTTTTAGAGCAATTTTATTTATACTATATTAATTTATAACTATTTTATCTATCTCCCAATATACCTCTAAATTCAATTCCTATGAAATGTTTTCAAATTTTTGAAAAGATATGAATCGATGTATAGAAACTGATTTTAAATGTAATTAAATAAGCTTTTTAATGCTTAGAACACTTCATTATCATAGGGATTTTTTTTGAAAGTAAACTTGCTTCTAATGCATACATAGAAAAGAAAAGAAAAAATGCAACTAAGCTAATCGTAAAGAGAAATGAATAAAAAAACTAAACTAAAATGCAAGTAGAAACGGAAATGAAATCTTCCCCCACACTTGAAGTAAACATTGTCCTCAATGTTTTAAGGACATATAAGCATGGTGGGGAAAGAAGAAAAGAGACTTACAGAAATGGTGGCGGTGGCGGTGATGGTGGAAAGTTATCCCAATGATTGATCCCGTAATTGTAGATGGAGTCTACCTGGCCTTGGACGGTGTTCACTCGACCTTGGATATCAGTTCGGAATTCTCGGAATTCTTGGGAAAACTGGGATAGGTGTTGGAGAATTTGGTTATTTTGGAGGGTCATTTGGTCAAACCTGGTGTAGAATTCGGGTGGTAGTTGGTTTTGGTTGTGGTGTGTTGGTTATTGTTGTTATTCTTCTTCATTCTCCTCTCCTTACACCAAATTAAAATCTTCATTCCCTTCCTCAGCTTGACCCAACATGCGCGGAAAAGACCAAGTATCCGGTTGGCTTATTGAAACTACCGTGTACTCTGATGGTTATCTCCATTTAGCCAGAAGAGCCGTGGTGGACCCAACTCTTAAAGTCGACGTGGGCATGCTTGCACATCTTGTCTGTCAAGATTCTTATGATGGCCTTGCCCGGTCTACCCATGCCTTGGTGCCTTTTCAGAGAATGCCCTCAAGGTTATTGCCGCCCTGGACACTAGGGAAGGCCGAGAGGCATGGGTCCCCCTCCAGTTGATGCTCAAAATATTAATGCTTTGATAGAAAAGTGAAAGGCCCAATTCATAGGGAAAACTGGCTAAAGGGGGGGGGGGTAAATAGCCTGATAAAACTTATTTTCAAAAACACTTTACAAAATATCCAAGTAACTTATCTAAATCTAAACCAATGTTAACCACGCAACGGATAAAATATTACTGATTTACTCACACAAATGATCGGTTAAGTAAATGGAATGTCAAGTAAGTTAAAGTATCATGCAAGTTATATTCTAATGGAAAGTACAAAACAAAGCAATTAAGGATTTTAAGGGTTGTAACCGGTGATAGTGCTCAACCGGTTACAAGACAAGATAAAATGAGCAAACACAAACAAAGGGACACAGATCTTTGGAGAGTTTCACAGTGTTAAATAACTGCTACGTCCTCTACCAAGTTTGGTCAAAACTTGGATTTTTGAAAAGGTGCACTATTAATGTCACTAGTGTATTACAAGTTGCAAGCTTTAAGATGTAAAGCTGCCTAAAGTAAAGTGATCACTAATGGATCGTGATACAAGTTTGACCATGTGTTTTCAAGAGATGTGTTTACAAGTTGAACTGATTTCTCTTAGGTGTGTAGTGTGATCAATCAACGTGTTCCATACATAGTCTTGTTGGGGAACACTTACATAAATTGATTAAGTGTGCACAGTTTTTGTCCTAATAAATAATCTAGTGAATATAAGGACAAAATGTCTTGAACTTCAATGCTTGAGCACTTGCAGTTCTTGACAATCTCACTCTCAAAGTCTTCAATGCACCTCCCTTCTTCAATGCTCTAAGGAAGGTATTTATAATGTCTTCAAAAGTAGTTGTTGTCTTTGAAGGGGTTGAAGGGATGACTTGGTCTTACAATCATTAAATGAAAGTATCTTCTGCATTGAATGCTTGAGATTTGAAGTACAACCATTTTTGAATTTTCCACTAGATAAATAAGTTGTTATGAGTACTGGTAACTTGAACATTCCTGGAAGTAGTTACTAACAAGGCGGCATCAAGGTCTTCATAGCAACTGTTTTACCAACTTTAGCTAAGTAGAAGGCTAAGTAGGTGAGAGCATTTAATGCTAGGTCAACTGATGGAAACTTGTTGAGGAAGCTTGACTGATTGCATCAACTGATGAGCATAACTGGTTGACTGACCCAACCGATTGAGTGGTTGAACGGATAAGGTCAAGACCGATTAAGGGATACAACCGGTTGAGGCCTTGGCAGGTTGAACAAATAAACCAATATTATCTTTGGAAAAAACTCAGGTCTTCAAGTCTTAAATATTTGAGAAAATACAAGTATAAAAACACGGACACTAGCACTAATGGGATCCTAAGGGTACATAGAAATTTATAAGTGGTCTAGTTAAATTAGGGATCCTCAATAATGCCTTAACGCTTGGGATTAAGCAATTTCTAAGCTATACATATATTTGACTAACAATCTCATCCTAATTGCTTAAGTCCAATCATACTAGGTATACATATATCTTAACTTAGTAAAATAATGATCAATAGTTTATCTTTTAATTTTGTCATTCCCTAAGTCAAGTGACAATTTGATGTAACCTATGAAAAGCTATACAATGAAAAAGAAATAAATTAAAGGAAATGGAGAAATGAAATAACCTGCAAATTGAAATAGTTAGTTGCAGTGTAGTTATTCATAAAAATATAAAGAAAATTCAATAAAGCAAATATTAAACTTTGAAATTAAGAAGGTTGAGGGAAAGAAATTCTCATTGATTAAAAAGCTGCAACCGGTTGAAGATCAAGCAAAGACATATATATCATTGTTTAAATTCTATAAATCAGCACCAGAAGCAGGATCGGTTGAGGGGTCCTTGTCCTTTGAAGAAGTTGTAGCCGATGCAACCGATTCAGACTTTGATCTTTTGGCCCCTTAAAACTAAAAATGGGTGACATCACAATAGAACGAAAGTGTAACGAATAAAGATTGCAACTTAAGAAACAAAAAGTGATAACGAATCACAAATTAAGTTTCTCTAGCAAATACAATAATATGAAAATCAATAGTGTGAAATTAAAGAAAACAATTTAATTTCACAAAGGTCAACAATGTAGGATTTATTTGAAAGACGTAAGTTCGAAGGAGGCAAAGCAAATGCTAACCAAAGAGTCAAGAAAGCAATAAACCTAAAGACGTATAATCACTTACCTCAATTACGCAAGTTTAAGGAAAACTTGAACACGTACAAGTCGGCTAAGCTCATTTCCCAAAATCTAAAATCAAATATAAAGTATTACAATCTATTTTATGAACCTCTTTTACTAAAGTAATTATCTAGAATATAAAGTTCACATATAACAAAATGACTAAGTTCTGATTTCCTAACCTGTAAAGTTGACTTCAGATTTTGCTAATTTTAAGGAATTTTCTGTATATATATATATATATATATATATATATATATATATATATATATATATATATATATATATATTCAGTTGGTCTTAAAGTTATGCTAATTTTAAAACTTTAAGACCAATCTGAATATATATATATATATATATATATATATATATATTATTATTATTATTATTATTATTATTATTTCTGTACCTGACATTTGCATAACTTTAAGACCAATCTGGAATACTGACATGACAAGGAGGCTGAATGAAATCTTGTTTTCACCTTCCCAGTTACATTAAAAAAAAAAGTAAATGCTCTTCTTTGACCTACCATGACTAGTCTAATTCTTTAAACATTTTTATTTCCATTCTTTCATGGCATAAACACTCATTTATCAATTTTTCATCCACATACAATCTGCACAAACACTGATATATACGCAGAGACAGGCTGCCTACGTATCTCGCATAAGAATCAGACCAGTCGCGTAGTTCAACAAAGTAATCAAGGTAATCATTAGAGAGGTCAAATTCAGGGTGACCGAGCAGACCAATGATAACATGAGAGAGGTCAAATTCAGGGTGACCAAACAGACCAAAAGTATCATGAGAGGGGTCAAATTCATGGTGACCGAATGGGATGTGCCAGAGTAACCAAAGTGACAAGCTTTTAGACAAATTTGGCAACCGAGCTCGAGTTCTCAAGCTGCCTATGTATCGCGCATGGGAATCAGGTCAAAACGTAGTTCGAAGGAGGTCCATCCCAATTGCTCGAGAGGACCCAATGGTAACCAAGATAAACATTAGAGGGATCAAATTCGGGGTGACCGAACGGACCAAGAGTAACATGATAAGGGTCAAATTTAGGGTGATCGAACAGACCAAAAGTTAAATGATAGGATGATTGAAATTATGATTTATGATGATGATTATGATATGGCAGAAGTTGTAGCATGAAGAGATGACATAGCAATTGTATCCAAGTGTTTCTCAAAGTAAATGTAACGACCCCAACCCTAGGCACTAATTTTAATATCATATTATGTGCTTTTAATATTATGTTAACTTTATGTGTTCATTTATGTCTTTAAATTCTTAATTAAAGATAAATTGGGTGAGAAGTAAATTTAGAATCTTTAAAGAATACATTGGGTATTAAATAAAGAACCATGGGGATAATGAAAATAGAAAATAGATAAATAGTGGAGGAGGTTAAAATGGGTAAAATAAATAATTGTGATAAGGAATTTAAATTTAAAATGTGAAAGCCTAAAATTTATCTAGGCATGGGGGGCCATACCATAAAACCCTCCCCTTCACCCTTAGTCAATGAGACCCATGCTTTTCCCCTTACTCTCCCTCCTTCCTCCTTACTCCTTCATTCTTCATACTACTTTCCCTAGCAAAAAGCCATGGAAAGCCTCCATTGAAGCTCCCCTTCCAAGTCTTGTAGCTAGCTCATCTCTCAACCATTTTCAAGTCCAAGAGCATTTTTGAGGTTGGAACAACTAGAGGAATAAATCAAGCTAAGAAGATCAACCTTCCATTCTAAAAAAAAAACCTAAGGTGAGTTATTATGACCCTTTCCCTTCTTTGAATGTTCATGAATATTAATGTTGTTATGGTTGTTCTTTTGGCTTTGATGTTTGGGAAAACATTCTTGGATTGAGGAAATTTTTAGTTTTATAGGAAATGTTGTGATTCATGGAAGTGGTGATGATCTAAGTCTAAGACATGATCCATGGAGTTAAATGAGTTAGAATGAAGTTAACAAAGTTGGAAATTTCCTTTAGAATCACAAATTAGAAGTCACTTGGTTGGAAAAATTGGTTTCTTTGGGATTAGGTTGTTGTTGCTGCTGCTATACCAGTTTCTGGGCCGAGGCACGAGTCGTGCCCTATGGCAGGAGTCGTGCCCTTGGCCAAATCGTGACCACGAGTCGTTCCTAGGAGGTCCAATCGTTCTGAGTGAATTAAGGAATTTAGCACGAGTCGTGACCTCAGGCACGAGTCGTGCCATGAGGAGGTCACGGGTCGTGACTTGGATAAAGGGAAGTCGTGCCTTGTTGGGGACGCCAGAATCAGAGAAGGGTCAAATGGGCACGAGTCGTGCCCTGGGGCACGAGTCGTGCCCTGGCCTGGTTTCTCACATCAACTTTAGAGTTGTTCAAACCTAATCAAACTAGAACCAAAATGAAATCTCTTTAACCTAGATTAAAGTAGAATACTTTGGCTACACAATGACATCTTAAGCGATCAAAATGGAATTGGGGAAGTACTTTAAATGTTGCTTGGAAAACGCTAGTTAACCTAGTTTGATAACTTGACAAATATGATCCCAACTTGATAGATTTGACTTAGACCTTTAAAGAGGTTATGTATTATGGTATAATGACCTTATAGGATGGATTGATGATACTTCCTTGCCTTACTTGAGTTCATATACATTGTTTATATTATGCATAGTGTGTAGAATAACTGTTGCACTATGATATTGGTTGGACATGAGTATATTTTACCATGTTGCTACATTGTTATCCCTTTTTGTGGATTATGTTTCAAGTAACTATTATGTGCTTGATAATTTGTTAATCAGCTGATGTTGGGGGTATAACATAATACGATCAATTATGGAAGTGTGACCTAATGTGATCGGATTATGTTATATCTGTGACCGTCCCCTCCTGTGGCCACAGGTCGGGGTTATAGCATCTGTAGTGAGCCAAAATCCTTACAGAGTTGCTACTATCTTATTTGGTTCCCTGAAAAACGGGTCTTATAAGATGTGAGTATTGCTTAAGCAGCTCACTTAAGATTGGAGTATTATTATACCCAATGTTGTACGACTATTGTTCAGACGGGAAAAGGTAAACCAAGGTAATGGAATGTGTTTACAGCTTTTCCAATGTGTTATGTACGACTTGTTATGAGTTGCATTTATTTGGCATATTGCTGCATTCATAATAGCTTGCTGAGATTTATTCTCACCCCTCTCCCTTTAATGTTTTTAGATCCCGAGACAGGCGGACCGGCCAAGTAAGGACGGAAAGGAGTTTGGCAGTGAGCTTTTGGGTATTGTCGGGGTACGTTAGGTTGGCGTAGAAATTATATTTTGTTATAATTCCTCTATGGAAGTTTGTAATTATAAACTTAAATTTCTACGTTGGAACCACAATCTTTTGTAACAAAACAATTTAATATTTTCAAAGTTAGTCCACTCTTCCTCCGGTGTGGAGAGTAGTGGAATTGATTTGAAATGGTTATGTTAATCTAGTTATGTTTGAAAGTTATATCAAAGTTTTCAAAATTTAGTAAATTTGGGTTAGTTTGAGGATGCTCCAACTCGGGACACGTGTAGGTTCCGGGTCAGGGTCCTCACAGTAAACAGACTATATGCATGTAACCTTACTAAAAACAAATTTGAGGATACGTTGCAAGTCATTATTGATGATGAATGACGTTTGTGCTTTGCCATGAATGACGTGTGATGAGATTTTTTATTCCTATGCTTCAATCGCAGGGAGCAAGCTTATTGCAGGTCGAGGTATGATTTGCTGTCTGGGTTCCAGCTTTATACCTGCATATAATTTTGATATGTGTCTGTAGTAGCTTGGGATTTCCAACTTTTGCATCCGATTTTTCAAGTTACCTGATATGACAGGCTGCCTACGTTTCCCGCATGGGAATCAGACCAAACGTAGTTCGAGTCACTTAAGACTCGAGAAGGAACTTGATTGATTGAGATTTTGAAAAAGGTGTGGTCGTGCTTGAGGTGACAAGATGCCTACGTATCTCACATGGGAATCAGACCAAACGTAGTTTGAGTCACTTAAGACTCGAGAAGGAAATTGATCGATTGAGATTTTGAAAAAGGGGTATGGTCGTACTTGAGGTGACAGAATGCCTACGTATCTCACATGGGAACCAGACCAAATGTAGTTCGAGTCACTTAAGACTCTAGAAGGAACTTGATTTGAGATTTTGAAAAAGGTGTGGTCGTACCTGAGGTGACAGGCTGCCTACGTATCCCGCATGGGAATCAGACCAAACGTAGTTCGAGTCACTTAAGACTCGAGAAGGAACTTGATCGATTGAGATTTTGAAAAAGGTGTGGTCGTACCTGATGTGACAGGCTGCCTACGTATCCCGCATGGGAATCAGACCAAACGTAGTTCGGGTCACTTAAGACTCGAAAAGGAACTTAATCGATTGAGATTTTGAAAAAGGTGTGTTCGTACCTGATGTGACAGGCTGCCTACGTATCCCGCATAGGAATCAGACCAAACGTAGTTCAGGTAACTTAAGACTCGAGAATGACAAAGGTGTTTGAGATCGGTTAAGATTTTGACAAAGGTGCGATCGTACCTGATGTGACAGGCTGCCTACGTATCCCGCATGGGAATCAGACCAAACGTAGTTCGGGTCACTTAAGACTCGAGAAGGAAAAAGTGTTGAGAGTTTGAAAAAGATAACTTGATTGATTGATATTTTGAAAAAGGTGTGGTCATACCTGATGTGACAGGCTGCCTACGTATGCCGCATGGGAATCAGACCAAGCGTAGTTCGGGTTCCTTAACATGAAAACATTTTTTAGAAACAGGGGCGTCGGGAATTCGAATTCCCTAAGCAAAGCATGTAATTGATTTTTTTTTTGAAACAAAGAGAGACCTTTTGGGCATCGAGAATTCGAATTCTCTAAACCAAAGCATGTAACAAATATATTTTTTTTTTAAAAAAGAGAGATTTTTGGGCATCGGGAATTCGAATTCCCTAAGCCAAAGCATGTAATTGATTTTTTTTGAAACAAGGAGAGACCTTTTGGGCATCGAGAATTCGAATTCTTTAAGCCAAAGCATGTAACAAATATTTTTTGAAAAAGAGAGATTTTTGGGCATCGGGAATTCGAATTACCTAAGAAAAAGCATGTAATTGATTTTTTTAAAACAAGGAGAGACTTTTTGGGCATCGAGAATTCGAATTCTCTAAGCCAAATCATGTAACAAATATTTTTTGAAAAAGAGAGAGATTTTTGGGTGTCGGGAATTCGAATTCCCTAAGCCAAAGCATGTAATTGTTTTTTTTTTTTTTTTGAAACAAGGAGAGACTTTTTGGGCATCGAGAATTCGAATTCTCTAAGCCAAAGCATGTAACAAATATTTTTTTTGAAAAAAAAAAGATATTTTGGGCGTCAGGAATTCGAATTCCCTAAGCCGAAGCATGTAATTGATTTTTTTTTTGAAACAAGGAGAGACTTTTTGGGCATCGAGAATTCGAATTCTCTAAGCCAAAGCATGTAACAAAGATTTTTTTGAAAAAAAAGAGATTTTTGGCGTCAGGAATTCGAATTCCCTAAGCCGAAGCATGTAATTGATTTTTTTTTTTTGAAACAAGGAGAGACTTTTTGGGCATCGAGAATTCGAATTCTCTAAGCCAAAGTATGTAACAATTTCTTTTGAAGAGATGAGAGGTTTTTGGGCGTCGAGAATTCGAATTCTCTAAGACAAAGTAGTAACTCTTGGAATGAAATTATTTTAAAAGGCGTCAAGAAATCGAATTCCCTCAGCCAAATCATCTTTAGGTTGGTGATGGGAAATTCAGATTCCCTAAGCCAAAACATTGGGAGGAAAGGTATTTTGAGACAGCCGAAGGCAATGGTTAAGTCTAATAAAAGGCTAGGTGCAGCAAGATGTTATTGGAGATGTACTTGCAGAAAGATTTTCACAAGTATGCAAGATATATATTGTGGCATTCATGTGTTTTGAAAATGTCATACATGTGCGGTGCTGTACAATGATCAAAAGAAGTGACATACACGTGAAGTACTATGATTTGGGATTTCATACATGTGCGGTGCTTGGAGATCATGCAATAGGAGTGATGGAGATATTTAACTAAAAAATTTTGCACGTTTCGATGATGGACAAAACACATCTTTTGTGATGATTTTTTTTTGCAAAAAAAAAAAATCATTTGATTTTGTATTTTTTTTGACACACTTGTGCATTGCTTGCATTTCAAACTTCACTTATGAGTAATGACTGAATGTACAATGAATGTAAGTGTAAAGAGGGAGAATGCGCCATGAAGCAAATTGGGAATCTCTGATGAGTTTCTTTTTGTGGCCAGACTGCAAAATGAGGAAAATGTCAAGGTGTAAAATGGAGCGGGGTTGAAGGCCTAGGATAAACACTCAAAAGCCGATTCCATACGCCCATTTGATCAAGTCTACTCGACGGTGTCTCTTGAAGGGAATGCTCGGATTTGCTTCGGGTGACAGCAATGGAAGCCCAGTGTTAGCCCAAATCCAAATTGAATCTTATGTGGCCATGACGAGGCAATCATTCTTGATTTTTTTATTTTTTTTAGTCAATCAGTCAAAGCAAAATGTAAAAGTAATGATTTGTAATGTACACTTGCAAGGGTGCATTTTTTGAATGGTGGGAACGAGTCCTTGTTTGTGTGAATGTCTTATTTGATGTAGGCACAAAAAAAACCTGCTTTTTGGTTTGACTCTTTTGAGAGAGTACAATCTCGGGAAGGTTTGTAAAAGTGTATGGAAGCCCTTGCTGACCGAAAATCGGTGTTTAGCTCTATTTTCCTATTTTGTAGAAAAAGAAGACTTGTCAAGACATCTGAAAAATTTGTTCTATTCCCAATGATCACGAGATTGCTTAAAACCCTTTACTGATGTTCGGGTTATTTCACAGTTAAACTCGATATGCTTTGATTAATTATGAGGAGAAAGTCAGCCGGTATCAAGGATTGAATTTGGTCAGGTGTGAAAGAAGGTTTGTGTATAGGAGAGGTCATTGATGAGATCGGGTTTATGGATTTGTATGTGTCTACGATTGGACCACTTCTGGTTGCCCACGTTCCTTAAGGTAAGGAGCTCAGGTTGCCGTAGTTCAAGGCTGAATTGTGTTGGATTTGGGGCGAGGCATGGATATTTATGATTCCTTTGATGAAGGGATTCAGACGAAAGGGTGGATGATGAGGCACGGGCCTTGAGATGATTTCTTGACAAGTCACATTTGACGGCTACTTTAATGATTCCATTGCTTCTTGATCGTTGCGCTCACATGAAGAGAAAGAATTTGGATATAGCTTAAGGACTTATGATACGCCTTTGCCTTTTCCTAAACTGCTCTATTGTCCTTGACAACCTCTATTGTTCAAGCTTTAAATTCGCCCATTTGTTAAGATTCTGACTAGCGGTGCTAGGTCCTTGGCTAACTTTTTTTGTTTTTGAAGGCACTGCTTGAACTTGCTTGATGCACATGAGGGGGAAGGAAAAAAAGCCCCTATCTTATTGTCGACATGAGAGTAATCATTTAATGATGAGCAACACTTGTTATTCCATGATGCCGCTGCCGTTGTTGACTTAGTCAAGGTGATGGTAGGGATGTGCTTTAGAAAGTGTATGGCTCGATGGAGGCCTTTGTGTGGGGTATGGTAAGGCGTATGGGGATCTATCGATTGACTTTATCACACCAATTAATCAAACCATTAATTCTTTGGGAAAATATTTGTTGAGCAGTGCAAGTGATCATATAGAACAAACCATTTCATTAAACGTAATGTGGGGTGCAAAATAATGTCTCAAATCTAGCAAGAAAAGAAAGAAGACTTATGTACAGGAAATTAAAGACTTAACTACAATGTCCGAGGAGGACTTGATTGAATGAGAAAAGTACTAGAACCTAGTAGGTTTGATAGTATGACTTTTTTTTTGTAGCCCCTAGCCTAGAAGACCGTCGTGGAGAGCTCGTTTTTGTTGGGGTAGGACTGGACCTGAGGGTGCTTCATGCTGTATCAAGTGGTGAAAAGTACGTCTTTGTTGGAGGAGAACTATATATGAGGGTGCTTCATGTCGTGAAGAATAACCAGAGTAGGGCTTGATCAAAGTGACGCTTGAAATCTAACCCGAATGCTATCCTAGAGAATGGGTAGGATTCTCCCTCTACAAAAATGGTTCAATGATTTTTCAAAAATGGGGTATATATGCAAATAAAAAGAATGTTTAAAGCTATGAAAAACAAAATTTGAAAAGGTTGAAGTGCAAGAAACGCACACCTAACCTATAAAAGCCGGACAAGCATTTGCTTCGTTTTGACACGTTTTTCTTGATTAATTCCTGGAACAGTGGATACTGTCTCAAAGTATAGGACCAATGTTTTTCACCAGTACTAATGGTCGTCCAAAACCCCTAGCGAAGGGCCTATACTCTTTCGAGGATCCACCATTCGGTTACGGTCTATTGTGAAGGTCTTAACAATTTCAAGTCAATCCCGGCATTCTTAAACAATGTCTATAGTTAGGTTATTTATAACCTTTTGGCGAATTCATAGGATTGACAGAAAATTACTAGACAAAAACTGGCTTAGAGTCAAGGACGTGTCATTTTTTTGAAATCAAAGGACTCGAAGCTTTCAGCAGGTTGACTCGCATGTGGCTTACACTCTCGGCTAATGACAGTAGGTCCCGTCCTATTGGGCTACATTTCCCTAAGGTTTGAAGGGTAACAAACGAATATAAGTTTGAAAATGTGCACGTGTGTGCGGTATCTATATTTTGAAAAGAATGTTTTTGAAAGCAAGTATAACAAATATTTTCAAAGAACATTTTTCCACATATGTACACAAAATGGATAAACGTCCCTGTAAGAAGAGATGTTAGAACATGTATGTACAAGCAAGACAAAACATGGAAAGCATGGCGTGCAAAACAATTGAGTCTAGCCCACTTTTGGAAAATGTCCCCAGCGTATTCGCCACTGTGAGATCCCACACTCGAGATTCCCGTCGTCGTGTAAAACAGCGAGTTTCTCGTGCTAATGTGCATCAGAAGCACTCGGTTTCTCATAATGGTACCCTTGGAGTTTTGAAACAAGCAAGAGTCACCACCTCATTTTATTTTAGGAAAAACGAAGATAAAACCTTTTAAGAGAAAGTGGGTTCGGGGGCTAAGTTACGACAAGGGAAGGTGTTATGCACCCTTCTCGCCCTTTCGGTCTCTAGCATGCACGCTTTCCAAGGTTGATTTTAGTTGCCTTGCCTATGCTCTAACAAAAATGGTAAATTTTATGTTTGCGGGAGTCTTCCTAGTCTAAGTATGCCCGTTTAAGTTTACAAATGTAAGCCAGTTTGAGTGCACTCCCATTTGGTTTTTCGAAATTGATTTAAGTGCACCTATTTTCATAAATAAGACATATATGGGATGGGGATTATTTACATGGGGGTTTAATAAACAATTATGTACAAAATGGGAGACAAATCCCACAAATAATGAAAGGTCCAAAATGTCCTTGTATCCAGTTTTTGGGACTGTTGTCCCTTTTTGAACCTGTAAAACTTGACCAAAGCTTGTTAATCTGAAAATGTAAAAATTGGGACTTACTCCCAACACATTAAGAAAGTTCCATGATTTTTTTACATAATTTTAGAGTCTTTATTGTAAGCTCAAATGATCCATTGAATTAAAACATGCATTCTGACAGAACATGATAAAACAGTGTATATTTGACTTTGAACAGCTCATAAATGCATCGAAATAAGGGAATCACTAAAAGGTCAAAACATGAAAGTTGTTTCAGACATCTTGAAATTTAATATGACCAAAAATGAGACCAAAATGATAATGTTTGATAGGTAAATACACTGTCAACACTTTGGGTCAGAAGCAAAGTATTTTCAGGGACTAAACAATGACCTTTAGAACAAAAATGGAAAAGAGACCTTCCTGAAGTCCAAAAATTACAATTGAGGAATTCTTAGTTTCCTTATTGGGTTATCTAACACATAAATCTCGAATAATGCAAAAACCCTAAGTATTGAGTGAAATATTTACAGTAGAACATGTTGGAACATTGCTATCCCAAAAACCCCAAAGCACTCAAGATCGGATTAAGTAAGAGAAGAAGATGAAGGCGGAAGGGTAATACCTGTTGAGGCCATCTTGATACTTGATGATGTTCTTCAAGGAAGGAAGAAAAGAAGAAGAAAATGAAGGAGGGAAATGTAGATCTTCTTGATGATAAATGCCTTCCTTAAAACTCAGATTATGAAGAGAGTATATAAGAATGATGCAGTGTTTCTAGGCTGATGGTAAGCCTCTATATATAGGAAACAATGGCACCTCATCAAGGGACTACACCCTTTCAATTAAGCGGTGTGAAATTACCATTCTGCCCATCATAAATAGGTAATTCCCACCTCGGGAATTCTAAACATTTAATTAATATTCTATACTTTACAATAACATTATTTTAATGATTCATACATGCACGTCTACATGTCACTTATATTTATTAAGTATACACATTTTGCAATCCATGTTCTTACAATCTCCCACTTGGATTGCCCAAACATGTGTTTATACTTTAACAAATCCTCATAAAATCATATTCATAATGTAAATGACAATCCATATGTGCACTTCATTGTCATTCTAAACAATCTCGTCCATTAGTTTTACAAGTATAGGAACTAAAGGGGCAGTCGTTGTAATTGATTCGCAACTAAACCCACATTAATCACATATATATGTTCAACTAAATGACATAGATTAAGTATAGATGTGTAGCATGGAAAACTTAATGAATATATTAAAACATGTATATATATTCCATCAACTAGTCCTAATTAACCAAATGAGATCAATATGAATAAAACAAATAGCAAATAAAGCACAACACAAACTCCCACTATATTATGCATTATCAAAAGTCGTTTCACCCGTATGAGCAGTATGCTCGTGAAACATCAAAAGAGATAACGCTTTATAAAACGGATCCGCTAACATGGAGTTTGTTCCTATAAGTTGTATATCTATTTGTTCATTTTATACTTATTTCTCTTCAACAAGAGACATAATCATACGATGTCTTTCGACATTTTTGCATCTAGTAAAAATAGAATCGGAATACCTAATGATCTCAAAATGATCCGATTTTGTATACATAAGCATGTAGTTTAATGTTTTATAGGTACTTCATCATTCTTTTGGATGCAACTTAGTGTTCTTTTTTCCGAATTGCTTTGGTATCAACCAAGCATCCCAATAATAAATGCAAGGTCTAGACAAGTACAGACTTGCGCATACATTAAGCTTCCTACTCCCGGTGCATAAGGGATATTTTCCATATACTTGGATTCAAAATTATTTTAGGACATTACTTTAAACTGAATTTATCTCCTTTAGAGACAGGGGTGTCATGTGGTTTACAATTTTTCATGCTAAACATTTGTAATACCTTCTCTATATAGTTCTTTTACAATAATCCTAAAAAAACTCGTGAACAAACACGATGAATTTGGATTCCCAATACAAAAGATGCCTCACCAAGATCTTTCATCTCAAATTTGAGAGAAATTTCTTAGTTTCCTTTAGAAGGTCCTTATCATTACTAGCAAGTAAAATATCATCCACACATAAGACCAAAATTATAAATCTACTCCCACTGAACTTATGGTATACACAATCTTCACCAAGATTCGTTTCAAAACCAAATGAAAGAATAACTTGATTAAATTTTAAATACCATTGACGAGAAGCTTGCTTGAGACCATAAATGGATTTCTTAAGTTTACAAACTAATTGATTAGTTTGATCTAAATCAGTCACCATTTCTGGTTTCTTCATATAGATAGTTTTCTCAATGTCGCCATTGAGAAAAGCTGTCTTTACATCCATTTGATGAAGCTCAAGATCATAATGTGCCACTAATGCCATAATGATTCTAAAAGAGTTTTTAGAAGATACCGGAGAAAATGTTTCTTTATAATCAATGCCTTCCTTTTGAGTAAATCCCTTAGCGACAAAACGAGCCTTATATCTTTTCACATTACCTTGTGAATCCCTTTTGGTCTTAAAGACCCATTTACACCCAATGGGCTTCACATTTTTAGGTAATGGGACAAGATCCCAAACGTCATTGTCTTTTATTGATTTTAACTCTTCATTTATGGCATCAATCCATTTATGAGAATTAGGACTATTAATGGCTTCATGGAAGGTGAGCGACTCATGCATCTCCCACTAAACCTAACGGTTTCTCATTCTCGGCAAGATACACATCATAATAATCCGGAATTGCGCTCCTTCTTACTCTATTAGATCTCCTTAAGGGCACCGGTTCATCTTGATTTTGAGGTTGTTGAATTTCCTCATCAACATTTTCATGTTGTTCAACATTTATATGAGAATTTATATTGTTTTGAATTATATGTTCTTGTTGAATTTCAGGTACAACTTACTTGATTTTCAACAGGAACTATAGGGAGAGGCATATAAAAGAATTTCTCCTCCTCTTCCTCTTCCTCAAATTCAAAACTATTATTCTCAATTTCTCCACTAAATTCAATATCCTCAAGGAACCTAGCATTTTCCGTCTCGAAAAAAATTCTAGTTTTCGGGTCATAAAATTTATATCCTCTAGATCTCTCAGCATACCCTACAAAGTAACTACCAACGGTCTTAATGTCCAGTTTGCCCTAATTAGGCTTATTAGGCCTAGCTTCTGCTGGACAACCCCATACATGAAAAAGATTTAGGGACGATTTCTTATTCGTCCATAATTCATACAGAGTTTTGTCGGTAGCCTTTGAAGCAGCTCTATTGAGAATATAAGTAGCGCTTCTTTAATGCATCGCCTATAATGAGTGAGGTAAAGAAGTACAAGAGAACATACTTCTTACCATATCCTTAAGGATTCTATTATGTCTCTCTACTATACTATGCTAGGTTTGCCCGGCATGGTGTAGTGAGGGACAATCTCACACTCTTCAAGATAGCAAGTATAAAGGACCCGGACGTTATTCACCCAATACGTTATACCGTCCGTAGTTTTCACCACCATGATCCAATTTAACGTTCTTAATAATCTTTCTTATGCCTTAAAAGACTTGAAAACGTCCAATGATTGAGACTTTACATGAAGAAAATAATGTATCCATAACGAGAGTAATCATCCATGAACATAATGAAATATTGTTGACCATTCCATGAAGGGGTAGTGAATGGTCCACAAATATCCATATGAATTAGTTCCAAGACGTTTGATACTCTAAAAGATCCTATTTTCTTTAATGTTTGTAAATTTTTCTTTAAGACACTTAATGCAAAAGTTTTTATCCGAAGTATCAAGTTGTTTTAGAATTCCCTTCGACATAAGCTTTATCAATTCTCCTTTTGGAGATATGACCCAAATGCCTATGCCATAGAATACAAGAATTTTCACTTGATAACTTTTTATTAGTGCCTTTAGTTTTGGTTCATTATTATGAGACTCATTCATTTTCTTGACTGTGTCAAGTAAATAAAGATTATCGATATATGACAAAGTACTAGTACCGACAAGTTTGGAATTTAAAATAAAGATCACACTTATTATTACCAAAAGAACAAGAGTAACCTTCCTTGTCCAAAACTGTGATAGATATTAAATTCCATCTAAAGGATGGTACAATAAATGTATTATTTAATACAAAATAATAGCCAGTAATTAACATTAATCTAAAAATCCCTATGTCTATAACTTCAACCGGATTTCCATCTCCCATATAGATGTATCTCTCATCTTCATTGGGGATTCGGTAATTCAGGCAATCCTGCATACATGACCTAATGTGAGTTGTTGCACCAGAATACAACCACCATGTATATTAAGGAATTGAAACCAAATTTGCCTTAGTACAAACAAGACCAAATGACATACCATTCTGAATTCGCCATTCGCGATACTTATGGTAGTCGTTCTTCATGCGAGTAAGGTCCTTGCAAAAGAAGCATTTCTTAACTTTATGATCATTAAATGATCCTTTATGCTTCTTACTTGCAACCGCAATTTCCTTCCTTCTTCTCTTAATTCCACGAGAAGAAGTAAATGCTAAGTGAGTACTTTCTAATTTAAGATATTTCATCATTTTTTCCTCTTGTGTCATATGTGAAAGTAATTCATTAATATTCCACTAGTGCTTTTGACATTTATAGGTCACCTCAAAATGACCAAATTGAGGAGGAAGATAGATCAAAACTAAGTGCACGAGCAAATCTTCCGAAATCTCTAACTTAAGTGCCTTTAGTTTGATAGAAAGATGAAATAATTCAATAATGTACTCCCGAAGATTTTTGTTACCCTTGTACCGTATGGAAACGAGTTTCCACAAGAATTCAATAAAAAAAACTCAGCATTTTCGATCTCAGAGACATTGTCCAAAAATGTCTTCGAAACTGCATTTTCCATGATCATTAGACTCACGCGGTTGGACCGTTCCCATTGCTCAACATTTTTCCGTTCTATAATGGTATTTCCTTTAGTGAGAGCAGCGGGACTTGGTTCCCCTGATGCGTGATCGATGTCCATACAACCTAAGATCATCGATATATTATTTTTCCAAGTTTTAAAGTTAGTCCCATTAAGCATCGGAACATTGTTCATAGCAGTAGTAATAGATGAAGTGTTTATCAAATCTGTTGGGTAAGAACGAAGAATGAATACAAAACATGTATAAGAAACTACATATTGAATAAAGTGATTAACTATATCAATGAATCCCATCAAAAAAGATAATTAACATGACATCAAAATTAATCTTTGGATTGCGAATTGAATCATAATTTAATTTATCTTAGGGTAATAAATGACTTTAAATAATACATTTCAAATAATTGCCTTTCTTTGGGCCGGTTCAAGTATTAAAAATGTCCTAACATTTAAAGTATTTGTTACCCGACAATAAAGAATATAAACAACTCATTTTAAATACCTGCCTTCCTTTGGGATGGTTCAAAGTATTCAAAATGATCAAACGTTTTATTCAATTACTACCCCATGAAAGCAAATATTTAGTCAATAACAAGATCTCCTTTTGGGAAATTCATGTTACCACACATTAATATAAACATTCATCACTTTACAATTTCGTATCTAAACAACGTAAATCACTTTGGCGGCAATATTGTTTAGAAATGTATGAAATTGTTAAACATATAATTAATCACAAGTTTAGGGCACAAATTAATGTATACTTTACTCAAATGATGAATGAAAATTGACCAAAATAGCAAAATATTGAAAAGTTTGAAAATCTGGCCATAATAAGTCATGCTCGGTCGAGTCAAGGAAAGTGCTCTGATACCAATTGTTGGAACATTGATATCCCAAAAACCCCAAGCACTCAAGACCGGATTAAGTAAGAGAAGAAGATGAAGGCGGAAGTGTAATACCTGTTGAGGCCATCTTGATACTTGATGACGTTCTTCAAGGAAGGAAGAAAAGAAGAAGAAAATGAAGGAGGGAAATGTAGATCTTCTTGATGATAAATGCCTTCCTTAAAACTCAGATTATGAAGAGAGTATATAAGAATGATGTAGTGTTTCTAGGCTGATGGTAAGCCTATATATGTAGGAAACAATGGCGCCTCATCAAGGGACTACACCCTTTCAATTAAGCGGTGTGAAATTACCATTCTGCCCATCATAAATAGGTAATTTCCACCTCGGAAATTCTAAACATTTAATTAATATTCTATACTTTACAATAACATTATTTTAATGATTTATACATGTACGTCTACATGTCACTTATATTTATTAAGTATACACATTTTGCAATCCATGTTCTTACAGAACAGGGTATGGTCAGATTCAGAAGTTACTGGACAGCAACTATGCATCTTGAACATCACCATCAAACCCTATCCTAAATATGGATTCAAGGAATGATATTTGAGACACACCTAAACTAACATGTTATGAACATACTAGAATCATTACATATCCCAAAACATGAACCAAAGCGTTGATGGACACAAAAGAAGGTGGAGTGAACAGATTGTGCATACTTCATGGACAACATCAACTCTAAAGGCATAAATGGACATTTAGAGCATGCTTTGAACATAGGACATGTATCTAAACATGTAAACAACATACATTTAGATCAAAAATCATGGAAAAGGGGAGTAAAAATGAATAAACATGAAGAAACATAATTATTTACATACATAGAGGTCTAGCCATGAAATAGCTAGACCTCAAGCTTTCTTTACATGTAGATTATATTTTGAACATAAAATAGACTACAAGGGGGAGACTTATACCTAGTCAATGAGGATTGTGCTTCCTTTGCTTCCAAGGGAAGACTTTTTTGATTGTTTGTTGTTTGAGAGTGCTTGAAGGTTTGAGTGCTTAAAGTGTTGCTTTTGTTTTTGTTTGTGTTTGAGTAGTGTTTGAAGTAGTGTTTGTGGTGGTTTAATGGTGGTGTAGGGGCTGAGATTGAGAGAGTTTAGAGAGAGAGAGTGGAGAGTGTTTTGTTTGGAGTGTAAGAGTGAATTGGTGGAGAGAGAGTGGAGAGTGTTTGGATTGTAGAGAAAGGAGTATGTATGAAAATGGTTGTCAAGGGGTTCTTTAAAATGAGTAGGAAGGAGATAGTAATAGAGAGAGAGAGTTGGGAAGTAAAACGTGGGGAGGTCCCCATCAACATAGGCTGGCCATAGAATGGTATGAGAAGTCAAACAAGAAAAGGTATGACCAATGTGGCAATTGTTGGGAAGCAAAATGGGAAAACCCTCATGTTTACTTCATTTTGGAAGGAAAAAAGTCACATGCTCGGGATTGATGTCAACAAGTTGCTATTGACCGGTCTTTGATTTGTGCTCTTGTTATTTGCAGTAAAAATTCACTCACTGTTTGGTTTCGCAACTGTTCCGGTGCGCGCACTTCGATGTCTCGGTTGTCCGCGAGCCAAACGTCAAAGTTGCTTGAAATAATTTTGCGGTCGATATGGTATATATGAAATTCATTAATGAGCAAGGAATATCATAATATGATTTTTAATGCACAAAATGGTTGGTAAAGGACTGTTTTGATGTTTCATGCCTCGGTCCGGGGTCCCGAGGTCCGTATTTTTGTAAATATGTCCGTTTACTCAATTTTTCGTTCTGATTAAGAATTTGGACTCCGTTTTTCCATATCATGCACCGATAAGGCGAATGGACTTTCCGCGTGGCCAAATCAAGGTTTTAGGTCAATTGCAAGGGTTTAGACCAATTAACAAGATCCGTCGGGGGGTGCGAGATCGGGGCGTCTACACATACTCATCCACTGTCATCTCTCCTTGCACCAGGTCTAAGAATTCAACCATCTTCCTATCGCGTACAACCGAAGGAAAGTACTTGTTGTTGAATGCTACAACAAACATGTTCCAAGTATACTCCTCAATCCCTTCTTGCTCAATTCTATGCTTCTCTGCCTTCCACCATTGGTCTGCTTCACCTTCTAGCACAAAGGTGGCAAATGTGACTCTCTGCGCGTTAGTGCATGCCATCGTTTCAAATATCTTCTCCATGTTTTCCATCCAATGTTCTGGTTTGGTTGAACCAGGTGCTCCAGAAAAAGATTTCGGATTAAGTTTCTGGAAACTCATTAGTGGATTGGTGCCTTGAATTGGTGCTACAAGTATTTGAGTCGCTTGCCACAATCCTGTGACAATAGCTTGAGTCAAACCTTGCAATATTGTAGCCAAAGCATTGTCGGGTTGATTAGCTTCACCATTCACTTCTGGCCCTTGGGGAGCATGACCAGAGCGAACACGCCTTCCACCCTAACTTCTTCCAAACATTATTATCTAATAAACCAAATCTCAAGTTAGTTAAAGCTCAAACTAACGAATAACTAAAATCTTAATTTTATCAAAGGCATGACTAATTTCATGCGTATAGGTTCTCTATTGATGCTAAGTTAAGATTCTTCTAATAATCACTTTAGTTCTAAAACCTCGAGACCTAAAACCTAAGCTCGATACCCGGATCGCACCCTGCTAGCTCGCAAGCCTTAAGGCCAGGGTTCTGCTCTGATACCACTCTGTAACGCCCCCAAAAATTTGGTCCTATTTTCAGGATTCCAAATTTTTGAACGCATTACTTAATCTAACACAAACTAAATGTTAAGATAACCTCAAGGTTTTATTACATAAATATTTCTTCAAAAATACAATGATTCATCCTTATTATTCTAGAGTTACAACTTAGATGACAAAATGCTTTAATTAAAAAACATCTTTAACCACAACTAATAATCTTCAAACTTCCAACTAGCTCACCCTAGTATTCGTCCAACCGTCTAACCTGGAAGGTAGAGAAGAAAAGGAAAGGGATGAGCGAACAATGCTCAGCAAGTTCTTATACGGACCTCTTCGGGTACTAAGAAGAGGTGACCGCCAAACGAATAACTTCAAGAGTACAATATAACGAATGAAACGAAATATCAAATACAAATTTAACAAATATCAATACGAATTACCAAACGAATAATCAAATGTTCACATATATATACAACATGATCACTTAAGCGATCAATTGACCTCAATAAACACGAAAACCCACACAGGGTACGAAAAGCTCACAAAGAGCACGAATGGCTCACAAAGAGCCGCAAAACTAAGTAGTGTATCCGGAACACCCCACTACTAATCATCAGTAGTGTAATGCCTTAATATGCCAAATCAATATACCCCGTCACTATAGGTTGTTTAACTTAATATGATCATGCATAGAACGAAAGGGTAACAAATAAAGATTGCAATTAAGAAACAAAAAGTGATAACGAATCACAAAATAAGTTTCTCTAGCAAATACAATAATATGAAAATCAATAGTGTGAAATCAAAGAAAACAATTTAATTTCACGAAGGTCAACAATGTAGGATTTATTTGAAAGACGTAAGTTCGAAGGAGGCAAAGCAAATGCTAACCAATAGATTAGCTTAAATGTTTCAAAGATGGTACTTTTCAAGAAAATATAGAAATCCTAACCAAAGAGTCAAGAAAGCAATAAACCTAAAGACGTATAATCACTTACCTCAATTACGCAACTTTAAGGAAAACTTGAACACGTACAAGTCGACTAAGATCGTTTCCCAAAATCTAAAATCAAATATAAAATATTACAATCTATTTTATGAACCTCTTTTACTAGAGTAATTATCTAGAATATAAAGTTCACATATAACAAAATGACTAAGTTTTGATTTCCTAACCTGTAAAGTTGATTTCAGATTTTGCTAATTTTAAGGACTTTTCTGTATATATATATATTTTTTTTCTGTACCTGACATTTGCATAACTTTAAGACAAATCTGGAATACTGACATGACAAGGAGGTTGAATGAAATCTTGTTTTCACCTTCCCAGTTACATTAAAAAAATGCAAATGCTCTTCTTTGACCTACCATGACTAGTCTAATTCTTTAAACATTTTTATTTCCATTCTTGCATGACATAAACACTCATTTATCAATTTTTCATCCACATACAATCTGCACAAACACTGATATATACGCAGAGACTGGCACACACAAACAAACAAACATACTCACACATTGACGCACACACTATTGCACAATGACACATACACCCTTTACATATATTTTGTACTCTGGATGGATAATTTGACACACACATACTAGTATTTATTAACACACACACAAGTTTACATAAACAGACTGCACATACTGCACTTACGCGACACATATTAATTCAGACAATCACAATTTAGGTCACCCTTCCCCTTTGTTTTATTTTAATTTTTACCATCTACATCTGTCTTTTTTTTATTTATTTTTTAAATCAAATGAAGTATTCCGTATTTATTATTAAGTACCACAACAACAACTACTACAAAATGGATCGAGTACTTACCTTAAAAGTTGTCTAAGCCTCTTATATGTTGGGAAATTAGTGGTACCCCGTTGCAATCTAGACAAAGAACAAAATACCCACAAGCACAATAATGGAAGAATCACACACACAAGAACACAAGAAATTGTTTACCCGGTTCATTCAACACATGAACTACGTCTGGGGGCAATTGCCAAGCCAATATTGTATTAGACACCTTCTAATATGTTGCTACAATGTGTTCTAGGTCGTAACTATGTTTATATAGTAGTACAAGGAAGTCCTAAATCAAATTAAGAAGAGATTGTATCACAAAAGGAAACAAATCAGCCCAGGAAAATCCCTCCCGACAGATGGGCGGTCGCCCAACATGCCCATGGGCGGTCGCCCATGATGAATTTCCTCCGAGCCATTCCGTCTGTTTAAGTGTGCGGTCGCCCACCATGCCCATGGGCGGTCGCCCATGACTCCAGCTGCTCCGAGCCAGCTCAACCTTCTTCTCCGTATTGAACTCCTCCTTGATCTCACCAACTCCTCCGACTTAGACTCCTTTTCTTCCTCATAGTTTAGGACTCCAATCCCAACAATCTCCCACCGGAGACTAAACTAATAATCATAGAAACACCCATCAACTCCCACCACGGAGTAATGACCTTCGAACACATTTCCCCCATATTGGCTTGACACTACCGAACCTCCCGCTCAAGTACTAAGACGAGTTGAAACCAAGCGACGTTTCAACCCCTCCGTGTTAGATAGTTCTTGCCTCCCCAAATCAGCTTCTACCTTGATTTCTCCCCGCAAGTCTAACTTCGCCTTCTCCCTCCAGACCCACCTTCCTCGCAATGCTTCCCCTTGAAACTTGGACGTACCTTATTTCTTGCATCGTCTTCTTTTGGTCTGAATACGCTCTCTGTTAGGGCACTTGGACTTCCACACCGCGTTGATCAACTCTGTGTCCTTCTCCCCCCTAACATACCGTTTCTTGATGTCTCTCCTTTCTACACCAATAGGCCGGTTCTTTAGCCTCTTGCTCCCACCGGAACGAATATTGACATTGTAGGTAGAGTACAACATCTTCTCCTTGACCCCATAAGCTATCACCTTAGCTCCTTTTGTAACTTCCCAAGACCCACCAATGAAGGTCACACCATACCCTTCACTGTCAAGTTGTCCCACAGAAATCACTCTTCTCCTCAAGTCCGGAACATGCATCACATTGTGTAGTTGTAAAACAGCCCCATTAGGTGTCTTCATCATCACATCCCCCTTACCTTTGATCTTCAATGGTTGACCATCACCAAGATAGATAACCCCAAAATCTCCAGTTTTATACCGCTCCATTGATGCTGCATCCTCACTAGCATGACAAGAAGCTCCAGAATCCAATACCCAATCTTCACCCGACTGCTCCTCTCCTAGGATTAATACACCCCCCCATCATCCACCACGTGTGCACCACCATCTTTATTCGGACAGTCATAACTGATATGACCCAATTCGCCACAATTGTAGCACTTGACCTTTTTCCCCTTTTTCGGTCTTCCCCTTCCCCTATTTCTCTCCACCCTAAGTGCAGCCCCATCTACGGAAGATTCCCCCCTTTTCTCTTTCCTTCTCAACTCCTCTTGAAGGATGAGATCTCTAACCTCCGTATACACCAATGCTATTTTCGACGTACTAATCGTTGTGACAGTTACCTCCCAACTATCAGGCAATGATTTTAGTAGAAAACATGCTAGCACTAAATCGGAGAAAGTAATATCAACACTTTTCAATTGGTCCACCATACCTTTGAAACTGCCGATATGACTTGCTGTTGTCTGCCCCTCTGACATCTTCGCATTCGCAAACCTCTTTATCAAATGCACCTTATTGATATTAGACGGCTTCTCATACATGTCTGACAGCGTTTGTAGCAACTCCACCATTGTCTTGGCCTCCATAGCGTTCCGTGCAACATCGTCGGTTAGAGCGCTCCTCACTGCTCCTAACGCCTTCCGATCTAACGTCTCCCAATCCCCTTGTGACATGCCTTCGGGTTTCTCCTTTAAGGGTTCATGAAGATCCTTACAATAAAGGTAATCTTCAATCCTTGTCCTCCAGAACGTGAAATTCACACCGTTGAATTTCTCGATTGAGTTCTTCATCTGATTGCTTCACAAAGTCCCCAAGAACGTGATTCAAAATTAATCAACTAATGAAACTTTGAATCCTCCGAACCAATGCTCTGATACCAGTTGTTGGGAAATTAGTGGTACCCCGTTGCAATCTAGACAAAGAACAAAATACCCACAAGCACAATAATGGAAGAATCACACACACAAGAACACAAGAAATTGTTTACCCGATTCATTCAACACATGAACTACGTCCGGGGGCAATTGCCAAGCCAATATTGTATTAGACACCTTCTAATATGTTGGTACAATGTGTTCTAGGTCGTAACTATGTTTATATAGTAGTGCAAGGAAGCCCTTAATCAAATTAAGAAGAGATTGTAACACAAAAGGAAACAAATCAGCCTAGGAAAATCCCTCCCGACAGATGGGCGGTCGCCCAACATGCCCATGGGCGGTCGCCCATGATGAATTTCCTCTGAGCCATTCCGTCTGTTCAAGTGTGCGGTCGCCCACCATGCCCATGGGCGGTCACCCATGACTCCAGCTGCTCCGAGCCAGCTCAACCTTCTTCTCCGTATTGAACTCCTCCTTGATCTCACCAACTCCTCCGACTTAGACTCCTTTTCTTCCTCATAGTTTAGGACTCCAATCCCAACATTATAATCGTCTAAGTCTTCCCTATCTGCCTTCTTTCCTTCCTTACTGATTTCCGCCCACACACTCTCTCTTGTCAAAGTACAATCAAAATTTTGGAATGAGAAACCTATACATAAGACTCTTATTTATACTAAAGGGAAACGTTAATTACAAGGTGGATACATCCACTCTCTATGGGGGATATGAAAGAGGTTCATGAAACTATTAAGTTCCTTCCTTATCTTATCCAAACATAGAATTATCTAGAGTAATAAGATAAAATAAATTTTCTAATTATTAATTAATATTTTTTTCGGTCATTACAATTCGATAATCCAGTTCTGCACCAACGTACAAAATGTATAGTTTGATATTTTATTTGTTCGTGAGGAGGTTGCTAAAGGCCAAGTTCGGGTGCTTCATGTTCCAACACGTCATCAACTGATCGATATTTTCAATAAAGGTCTTTCGCGCGTACTCTTTGACGATTTCAGGACATCCATCCTCCTGCTACTTCAACTGTAGGGGTATGATAGAGAATACGATGATGATAAGTATATATTGTTGTATATCTTAAGTATTGTATATCTCTTAGGGCTCGTCTGGTATACAGTTTTATAAACAGAGAGTTTTTAAAACGGAGCTTATTTCTGGACGCTATAATTTTGAGCGGCCAAAATGTCCTCAACTTTTTAAAATTCAACCGTCTAAAACTCTTGACTAATACGCTTAATAAAAAAAAAACTGAATTTTTTTATCTCCGTTTTTGTTGAAACGCTCAACAAGACACAAGGCCTTAGGTTGATAAGATATGTGTGAGATAGGGAACGTAAATCATATAGTCTAGGTAGGAGACTATCATGTATCTAATATGTGGAATGAAGAAGATAATTGATATTCCTTTAGTAGTAACAATAGTCTCTCCCTCAATTTAATTGGATTATTGCTTTCATCTCAAATGCATGCATGTTCATTTTTGTGCTTCATCAAATTTTTGGACAAAGTGAGCATAAATTACTAAGATTGTTGATTCAAATTGTCTCTTTGATTAATCTGAATTCAATTTGATATATTGAATCTATATAGTTTGATATTTTATTTGTCCCTCAATTATTCACATTTTTTTATGTTGTGTATAACAATTTTCTAAAAAAAAATTTTGAGTGAAGTAATACCCCGTAGTATAAATTGTGGACACGTTTAACATATAATGAACTTTTAAAAATGTATTACCGAAAATACTCAAGTTGCAAAAATATTTCCCAAGCTATACATTTTTTTAAATAGTTACTGTCAGTAGCGATTTTAACTTTGACCAGCTGAATGTCGCAATTAATAGTAGTGACTTTTGGTATTAGTGACTTTAAACTCAACCAGCTGAATGTCGCAACGGGCCGGACCTAAACATTAGTGGACCTAGTAAAAGTCAAGCCCGACCCATATGAACATCGGGTCTCTGGGCCTTCGGGCATATGGGCCAAAAAACGTCTACATTATCGTTATCATAAGCCAGAATTCAAAGCCCTAATTATCCTCTTTACCCAGGGCTGTTGAATTGTTGATGCTCATATTCCCCAAATTCCTTCCGCGTCATTTCCACTCCTGGAAAAAGAAATCCTAGGGTTTCGAAAACCAAAAAATTGACCACAATTAGCAATGTAGGGTTACGAGAAAACACAAATCAAACTAAAATTAAAGAGAGAAAAATATCTAGAAAGTGAAGAAATCAAAACCCTAGGCTCAAAAATTAAACATTACAGCATAAAGAAAACTTATGTTGAAAATTACAGAACGGCGGAGTCGATCGAAATAGGCGAATGAATCTTTCGCCGGAGCAAGGGCTCTGAAACACACAGAGATTACTTGAAGATGTTGAGAGGGGTTAGATCGATGAACAATGAAGAGAAAGAATAGCTAAAGACGAATCTCCGTTAATCTTTCTTTCTCTCTCTAAAGATTAGAGAGGCTGTTGTTGGTTGTGTCTTAGTTTCTCTCTCTAAAAGTCTATAAATCGTTATATTGGGTTTGGGCATGCGAATGAACTCGCCATCACCAACGCAGACCGCTTTTTTATTTTGCCTTTTTTGTTTAATTTTATTTTTTACGGAGTACTGTATTTTCTATTTCAGATTGGGACACTTTAAATTCAGTGATATTGCCAAATTATCCCTTCATTTGTCAACTGTTTGGTAGGGCCGGGCTTTTTCGGGCTTTTCATGTTCGGACAACATGAGTCCACGGGCCTATCGGGTCTGGCCAAAGAGGCCCGATTTTTTTCGGGCCTTCTTATTTAAGGCCCAAACCCTTAAAAATTGGGTAGGCTGGACCGAGCCTATGGGCCGGGCTCGATTTTGACAGCTCTAGTCGCAAGTAATAGTAGCGACTTTTGGTAGTAGTGACTTTAAACTTGCTATTGATAGTAACGACTTTGATCTTTAATTACATAAAGAAGAAGAAAATGAAGGAGGGAAATGTAGATCTTCTTGATGATAAATGCCTTCCTTAAAACTCAGATTATGAAGAGAGTATATAAGAATGATGTAGTGTTTCTAGGCTGATGGTAAGCCTATATATGTAGGAAACAATGGCGCCTCATCAAGGGACTACACCCTTTCAATTAAGCGGTGTGAAATTACCATTCTGCCCATCATAAATAGGTAATTTCCACCTCGGAAATTCTAAACATTTAATTAATATTCTATACTTTACAATAACATTATTTTAATGATTTATACATGTACGTCTACATGTCACTTATATTTATTAAGTATACACATTTTGCAATCCATGTTCTTACAGAACAGGGTATGGTCAGATTCAGAAGTTACTGGACAGCAACTATGCATCTTGAACATCACCATCAAACCCTATCCTAAATATGGATTCAAGGCATGATATTTGAGACACACCTAAACTAACATGTTATGAACATACTAGAATCATTACATATCCCAAAACATGAACCAAAGCGTTGATGGACACAAAAGAAGGTGGAGTGAACAGATTGTGCATACTTCATGGACAACATCAACTCTAAAGGCATAAATGGACATTTAGAGCATGCTTTGAACATAGGACATGTATCTAAACATGTAAACAACATACATTTAGATCAAAAATCATGGAAAAGGGGAGTAAAAATGAATAAACATGAAGAAACATAATTATTTACATACATAGAGGTCTAGCCATGAAATAGCTAGACCTCAAGCTTTCTTTACATGTAGATTATATTTTGAACATAAAATAGACTACAAGGGGGAGACTTATACCTAGTCAATGAGGATTGTGCTTCCTTTGCTTCCAAGGGAAGACTTTTTTGATTGTTTGTTGTTTGAGAGTGCTTGAAGGTTTGAGTGCTTGAAGTGTTGCTTTTGTTTTTGTTTGTGTTTGAGTAGTGTTTGAAGTAGTGTTTGTGGTGGTTTAATGGTGGTGTAGGGGCTGAGATTGAGAGAGTTTAGAGAGAGAGAGTGGAGAGTGTTTTGTTTGGAGTGTAAGAGTGAATTGGTGGAGAGAGAGTGGAGAGTGTTTGGATTGTAGAGAAAGGAGTATGTATGAAAATGGTTGTCAAGGGGTTCTTTAAAATGAGTAGGAAGGAGATAGTAATAGAGAGAGAGAGTTGGGAAGTAAAACGTGGGGAGGTCCCCATCAACATAGGCTGGCCATAGAATGGTATGAGAAGTCAAACAAGAAAAGGTATGACCAATGTGGCAATTGTTGGGAAGCAAAATGGGAAAACCCTCATGTTTACTTCATTTTGGAAGGAAAAAAGTCACATGCTCGGGATTGATGTCAACAAATTGTTATTGACCGGTCCAAAGGGTGCTTTGATTTGTGCTTTTGTTCTTTGCAGTAAAAATTCACTCACTGTTTGGTTTCGCAACTGCTCCAGTGCGCGCACTTTGATGTCTTGGTTGTCCGCGAGCCAAACGTCAAAGTTGCTTGAAATAATTTTGCGGTCAATATGGTATATCTGAAATTCATTAATGAGCAAGGAATATCATAATATGATTTTTAATGCACAAAATGGTTGGTAAAGGACTGTTTTGATGTTTCATGCCTCGGTCCGGGGTCCCGAGGTCCGTATTTTTGTAAATATGTCCGTTTACTCAATTTTTCGTTCTGATTAAGAATTTGGACTCCGTTTTTCCATATCATGCACCGATAAGGCGAATGGACTTTCCGCGTGGCCAAATCAAGGTTTTAGGTCAATTGCAAGGGTTTAGACCAATTAACAAGATCCGTCGGGGGGTGCGAGATCGGGGCGTCTACACATACTCATCCACTGTCATCTCTCCTTGCACCAGGTCTAAGAATTCAACCATCTTCCTATCGCGTACAACCGAAGGAAAGTACTTGTTGTTGAATGCTTCAACAAACATGTTCCAAGTATACTCCTCAATCCCTTCTTGCTCAATTCTATGCTTCTCTGCCTTCCACCATTGGTCTGCTTCACCTTCTAGCACAAAGGTGGCAAATGTGACTCTCTGCGCGTTAGTGCATGCCATCGTTTCAAATATCTTCTCCATGTTTTCCATCCAATGTTCTGGTTTGGTTGAACCAGGTGCTCCAGAAAAAGATTTCGGATTAAGTTTCTGGAAACTCATTAGTGGATTGGTGCCTTGAATTGGTGCTACAAGTATTTGAGTCGCTTGCCACAATCCTGTGACAATAGCTTGAGTCAAACCTTGCAATATTGTAGCCAAAGCATTGTCGGGTTGATTAGCTTCACCATTCACTTCTGGCCCTTGGGGAGCATGACCAGAGCGAACACGCCTTCCACCCTAACTTCTTCCAAACATTATTATCTAATAAACCAAATCTCAAGTTAGTTAAAGCTCAAACTAACGAATAACTAAAATCTTAATTTTATCAAAGGCATGACTAATTTCATGCAGATAGGTTCTCTATTGATGCTAAGTTAAGATTCTTCTAATAATCACTTTAGTTCTAAAACCTCGAGACCTAAAACCTAAGCTCTGATACCCAGATCGTACCCCCGGGCTAGCTCGCAAGCCTTAAGGCCAGGGTTCTGCTCTGATACCACTCTGTAACGCCCCCAAAAATTTGGTCCTATTTTCAGGATTCCAAATTTTTGAACGCATTACTTAATCTAACACAAACTAAATGTTAAGATAACCTCAAGGTTTTATTACATAAATATTTCTTCAAAAATACAATGATTCATCCTTATTATTCTAGAGTTACAACTTAGATGACAAAATGCTTTAATTAAAAAACATCTTTAACCACAACTAATAATCTTCAAACTTCCAACTAGCTCACCCTAGTATTCGTCCAACCGTCTAACCTGGAAGGTAGAGAAGAAAAGGAAAGGGATGAGCGAACAATGCTCAGCAAGTTCTTATACGGACCTCTTCGGGTACTAAGAAGAGGTGACCGCCAAACGAATAACTTCAAGAGTACAATATAACGAATGAAACGAAATATCAAATACAAATTTAACAAATATCAATACGAATTACCAAACGAATAATCAAATGTTCACATATATATACAACATGATCACTTAAGCGATCAATTGACCTCAATAAACACGAAAACCCACACAGGGTACGAAAAGCTCACAAAGAGCACGAATGGCTCACAAAGAGCCGCAAAACTAAGTAGTGTATCCGGAACACCCCACTACTAATCATCAGTAGTGTAATGCCTTAATATGCCAAATCAATATACCCCGTCACTACAGGTTGTTTAACTTAATATGATCATGCATAGAACGAAAGGGTAACAAATAAAGATTGCAATTAAGAAACAAAAAGTGATAACGAATCACAAAATAAGTTTCTCTAGCAAATACAATAATATGAAAATCAATAGTGTGAAATCAAAGAAAACAATTTAATTTCACGAAGGTCAACAATGTAGGATTTATTTGAAAGACGTAAGTTCGAAGGAGGCAAAGCAAATGCTAACCAATAGATTAGCTTAAACGTTTCAAAGATGGTACTTTTCAAGAAAATATAGAAATCCTAACCAAAGAGTCAAGAAAGCAATAAACCTAAAGACGTATAATCACTTACCTCAATTACGCAACTTTAAGGAAAACTTGAACACGTACAAGTCGACTAAGATCGTTTCCCAAAATCTAAAATCAAATATAAAATATTACAATCTATTTTATGAACCTCTTTTACTAGAGTAATTATCTAGAATATAAAGTTCACATATAACAAAATGACTAAGTTCTGATTTCCTAACCTGTAAAGCTGATTTCAGATTTTGCTAATTTTAAGGACTTTTCTGTATATATATATATTTTTTTTCCGTACTGACATTTGCATAACTTTAAGACAAATCTGGAATACTGACATGACAAGGAGGTTGAATGAAATCTTGTTTTCACCTTCCCAGTTACATTAAAAAAATGCAAATGCTCTTCTTTGACCTACCATGACTAGTCTAATTCTTTAAACATTTTTATTTCCATTCTTGCATGACATAAACACTCATTTATCAATTTTTCATCCACATACAATCTGCACAAACACTGATATATACGCAGAGACTGGCACACACAAACAAACAAACATACTCACACATTGACGCACACACTATTGCACAATGACACATACACCCTTTACATATATTTTGTACTCTGGATGGATAATTTGACACACACATACTAGTATTTATTAACACACACACAAGTTTACATAAACAGACTGCACATACTGCACTTACGCGACACATATTAATTCAGACAATCACAATTTAGGTCACCCTTCCCCTTTGTTTTATTTTAATTTTTACCATCTACATCTGTCTTTTTTTTATTTATTTTTTAAATCAAATGAAGTATTCCGTATTTATTATTAAGTACCACAACAACAACTACTACAAAATGGATCGAGTACTTACCTTAAAAGTTGTCTAAGCCTCTTATATGTTGGGAAATTAGTGGTACCCCGTTGCAATCTAGACAAAGAACAAAATATCCACAAGCACAATAATGGAAGAATCACACACACAAGAACACAAGAAATTGTTTACCCGGTTCATTCAACACATGAACTACGTCCGGGGGCAATTGCCAAGCCAATATTGTATTAGACACCTTCAAAAATGTTGCTACAATGTGTTCTAGGTCGTAACTATGTTTATATAGTAGTACAAGGAAGTCCTAAATCAAATTAAGAAGAGATTGTATCACAAAAGGAAACAAATCAGCCCAGGAAAATCCCTCCCGACAGATGGGCGGTCACCCAACATGCCCATGGGCGGTCGCCCATGATGAATTTCCTCCGAGCCATTCCGTCTGTTTAAGTGTGCGGTCGCCCACCATGCCCATGGGCGGTCGCCCATGACTCCAGCTGCTCCGAGCCAGCTCAACCTTCTTCTCCGTATTGAACTCCTCCTTGATCTCACCAACTCCTCCGACTTAGAATCCTTTTCTTCCTCATAGTTTAGGACTCCAATCCCAACAATCTACCACCGGAGACTAAACTAATAATCATAGAAACACCCATCAACTCCCACCACGGAGTAATGACCTTCGAACACATTTCCCCCATATTGGCTTGACACTACCGAACCTCCCGCTCAAGTACTAAGACGAGTTGAAACCAAGCGACGTTTCAACCCCTCCGTGTTAGATAGTTCTTGCCTCCCCAAATCAGCTTCTACCTTGATTTCTCCCCGCAAGTCTAACTTCGCCTTCTCCCTCCAGACCCACCTTCCTCGCAATGCTTCCCCTTGAAACTTGGACGTACCTTATTTCTTGCATCGTATTCTTTTGGTCTGAATACGCTCTCTGTTAGGGTACTTGGACTTCCACACCGCGTTGATCAACTTTGTGTCCTTCCCCCCCCTAACATACCGTTTCTTGATGTCTCTCCTTTCTACACCAATAGGCTGGTTCTTTAGCCTCTTGCTCCCACCGGAACGAATATTGACATTGTAGGTAGAGTACAACATCTTCTCCTTGACCCCATAAGCTATCACCTTAGCTCCTTTTGTAACTTCCCAAGACCCACCAATGAAGGTCACACCATACCCTTCACTGTCAAGTTGTCCCACAGAAATCACTCTTCTCCTCAAGTCCGGAACATGCATCACATTGTGTAGTTGTAAAACAGCCCCATTAGGTGTCTTCATCATCACATCCCCCTTACCTTTGATCTTCAATGGTTGACCATCACCAAGATAGATAACCCCAAAATCTCCAGTTTTATACCGCTCCATTGATGCTGCATCCTCACTAGCATGACAAGAAGCTCCAGAATCCAATACCCAATCTTCACCCGATGCTCCTCTCCTAGGATTAATACACCCCCCCATCATCCACCACGTGTGCACCACCATCTTTATTCGGACAGTCATAACTGATATGACCCAATTCGCCACAATTGTAGCACTTGACCTTTTTCCCCTTTTCGGTCTTCCCCTTCCCCTATTTCTCTCCACCCTAAGTGCAGCCCCATCTACGGAAGATTCCCCCCTTTTCTCTTTCCTTCTCAACTCCTCTTGAAGGATGAGATCTCTAACCTCCGTATACACCAATGCTATTTTCGACGTACTAATCGTTGTGACAGTTACCTCCCAACTATCAGGCAATGATTTTAGTAGAAAACATGCTAGCACTAAATCGGAGAAAGTAATATCAACACTTTTCAATTGGTCCACCATACCTTTGAAACTGCCGATATGACTTGCCGTCTGCCCCCTCTCGACATCTTCGCATTCGCAAACCTCTTTATCAAATGCACCTTATTGATATTAGACGGCTTCTCATACATGTCTGACAGCGTTTGTAGCAACTCCACCATTGTCTTGGCCTCCATAGCGTTCCGTGCAACATCGTCGGTTAGAGCGCTCCTCACTGCTCCTAACGCCTTCCGATCTAACGTCTCCCAATCCCCTTGTGACATGCCTTCGGGTTTCTCCTTTAAGGGTTCATGAAGATCCTTACAATAAAGGTAATCTTCAATCCTTGTCCTCGTAACGTGAAATTCACACCGTTGAATTTCTCGATTGAGTTCTTCATCTGATTGCTTCACAAAGTCCCCAAGAACGTGATTCAAAATTAATCAACTAATGAAACTTTGAATCCTCCGAACCAATGCTCTGATACCAGTTGTTGGGAAATTAGTGGTACCCCGTTGCAATCTAGACAAAGAACAAAATACCCACAAGCACAATAATGGAAGAATCACACACACAAGAACACAAGAAATTATTTACCCAATTGTGAATGTGTGCCCAAAATTTTTGTTTATTGGAATTCACGCGAGTTTGAAGACATCCGAGTTATTTGAAAAACGGAGTCGCCACGCCATTTTGATTACCTCAAAACTTTGAAAAAAAGATTTTATGGGTTCGGAGGTTAAGTTACCCCTTGGGAAGAACGTTTGGCGTTCACCCAAAGTGCCTTGCCGGAGCAAGTCTCCCTAGATTTCATTAATCGTGTTTGCTTGCGTGCTTTCTTTGTGTGCATGTGTTTGAAAATAAGGGGGGGAATGTCCCAAGTTGTCTTCCGGACGTACAAACCATTTGTTGGTTGTCGCTCGGGATTCCTTGGAATTTATGTATTTGGGATTATGATCCCGTCCTCATCTTATGACTTATGATCATCGCATTTTAAACCTCGGGACCCTCGGGACTTGCGTGATCGAGAGAATGACTCTCTTTTGGGTCAAAGATGAGGTTCTTTAGGAAGGAATGTCCTTAGCCCATCAATCCTACGCTTTAAGACGGTCGAGCTCGTATAGAGGCTTCATACTCATTCTTAAGCGATAATCGGAGATATAGGGTTCAAGGTTATCCTTTTCCTAAAGAAATCATGAACCTTTAATGGAAGGAACGATGCAAAGATGAGAACTTTTACACCGGTCCGTTCCAAGGTTGGGGGAAAGGGGAAATGCATGATAAAAAAATGACTCTTTTAATGAAAAGATGACATTTTTAGGTTGCAAATGATGCTTTTTGATTTAAAGAAATGATCTTTATGCAAATGATGCATGAAGATTTGATTTTTATGCAAATGATGCATTGAAAAAGGGGGTTTTGATGCAAAGGATGCATTTTTATTGAAAAAGATTTGATCTTTATATGCAAATGATGCATAAAGATAACATTTTTATTGGAAAATAGGGATTTTAGGTGCAAAGGATGCACCTTTATGAAAAAAGACTACATTTTTATGACAAATGAGGTCTTAATGCATGCAAAGGGGAAAGGGGGTGATAAAGATATGATCTTTATGAATAAATGCCAAGTCCCAAGCAAGATATATGAATGCAATGAGCAAGTATATCAATTAAAATGCAAGGTTAGGGCGTGCGAGGTTACCAATCGTTTCCTTCGCTTCTTCGGACGGAGCTAGGAGGAGAGGTTCTTCTTGGGTCTTCAAGGAGGAGGGAGATGGCTTCTTGAGCTTCTTCTTCACCTTCTTGGACTTCCAGCAGCTCCTTGGGGAATTTTCTTCGTATTATGAGAGTATTATGCTTGTTGTGGATGATTAAAATGGGTAGAGGAGGGCTCTATTTATAGGCAGTCTGGATAAGGCTAATGAAGCCGTGCGGCTGCAGGCCCTTTGCAAATGAGGCCGTGCGGTCTTATCCACAATGACTCAGCATTCTAGAACCATGCAAGGTGGCATCATTCTAGAAGCTTCCCTCCTAATTAAAAAAACGTGTTTCTTAATTAGGAAGGATTCCCTTCAGCCTTTATTTAATTAAAAACAGTTCCGGAATGTTTCCTAACGCCGGGAAGATGCAGGGAATTACCGGAAAACTTACCGAAATTGCCGGGAAATTTAACCGGAAGGCATGAGCCAGATTTGGGTACTTACAGAAGCCCCTCGGCAACGTCACTTGCAAGGCGAGTGGGGTTGTCGATAGAAAAGGATCCGATCTGGCGAATGCCGAGACGGATTGGGAGACCAAGGTGGTCGAGTGGCTGAACCTTTTGGAAGGCTACCTACGTATCCCGGAGGAATCAAGCCAGGCCGTAGTTCGGAATTAGGATCCGCTGGGGGAGGAAGAAGAGAAACTGGTCTCTTGCTGGGGACATAGAAGAGAAAATGACCTAGGAGGTCAAGCAATTGATCCTACTGGGGACATGCTAGGAGTGACCAAGGTGGTCGGATATTTGAACTTTTATGAGGGGGCGCTTTATCACTGAGGAGTGACAAAGGAACAGGGTGACCAAAGTGGTCGAATGGCTGGACCTTTTATAAAAGGCTACCTACGTATCCCGGAGGAATCAAGCCTTGATCGTAGTTCAAGCATCACTAGATAGTTAGGAACGATGTCTAGGATCCTTGAGATTTTGACAATTCGGAGGCTGTCACCTGAGGAAGCTAGAGCTTACGGCACTATCTCTTTATGACGGAGATAGAGGTAACTTAAGTTGGGAAACTTGAGCGTACGTCACTATTCGCGGATAGTGGTAGCACAAGTTGGAATGACTTAGGCATGCGTCACTATTCGCGGATAGTGATAGCACAATTTGAAATGACTTGGGCATTCGTCACTATTCGCGGATAGTGGTAGCACAAGTTGAAATGACTTGGGCGTACTTCACTATTCGCGGATAGAGGTAGCACAAGTTGAAATGACTTGGGCGTACTTCACTATTCGCGGATAGAGGTAGCACAAGTTGGAATGACTTGGGCATACTTCACTATTCGCGGATAGAGGTAGCACAAGTTTAGAGTTCTGACAATTCGGAGGTTGTCACCTAGTGTTATCCCGTTATAACGGAATTAACGGAGGCGACTGGGAATAAAGCTTGATTTCTAAAGAGATAAGGGATATTTTCTGAAAAGATGTTATCTTGGTTAAAAGATAACGGAAATTGCATGCCCAAGTGGAAGGTCCAGGGGCAGGATTGTAATTTATGCTCAGAGCGAATGAAGCCGCCCGGCATGAGATGGAGAAAAAGAAGCCGTACGGCTAGAAACCTGTTTTTTCCAGATTATTTAAAATCAGGTTTTGAACGGGCATTGGGCACCATTGCCGCCCACTTCAGCCGAGAGAGAGAGAGAAGAGAGAGAGAATTTTCGAAATTCTTCAACCTTTTTGCTTCCCTTTGATTTTGAAATGGATCCGGAGGGCAATCCCATACCAAGGCAAGCAAGGAGAAACATCTCGGCGGCCGCGAGAAGGAGGAGGAAGGAGCTTGTGAGGACGGAGAGGAAGTATGACTTCCTTACGCCTCCATCGGAGCTTTATCCGGGGAGAAGGGAGCACAAATCAACGAACCCGCGATCGGTTGGGGTAAGCATTCTCATTTTGCTCAAATCCGATGATTTTGCTTGAATTTTGAATGATTTAGGGCTTGACCCGAATTTTAGGATTTTTGAATGATTTTGAGATGCATGAACAACCTATGAGGCTAAGAATATGCAATGTGCAATTTTATTTGATGAAAAATATGAGAATGACTCACTTTTTTCTCGCAAAATGAAGTAAGAATTTTTTTTTTCAAAATATGAGACGGAGTTCTTGCCTTGTGCTAGAACTAGGTCAAAATTCTGATTTTCAATGAGAAAACATGATTTTGGAAGATGAAAATGATTCATGCATGCCATTTTTTGAAAAATAATGCTTATGTGCGAAAAATTGTGATTTTGTGCTTTAGGAAAGCAATGACGCGTTTCAAGTGATGAAAGACACGTTTTTGATGCAAAAGATATGCTAGAAAAACTTTTATGAATGCTTTTCTTTTGAAAATATGTGCACTTTTGAATATATGCATGCTTTTTGAAATGATATGAAGGACTGACGCTTCTTTTGATGTGCTTGTCTACAGGAGAACAAGTCTAGAGGACCGTCGGAGATAGCGGTCAAGCTTTGGCAGAGGATGCCGGACTTTGAGAAGGATGGGGCAAATCCCAAGCAGCTGGTGAGGGCTACCGGCTTGGATGCATTTGTAGAGGCTATCGGTAGGGGTGTCCACATCACCTCGAAGAGCAAGGGCTTGGTCCAGGCCCTATCTGAGTTTTGGTGGGATAGCACTCATAGCTTTCACCTGAGCTGGGGAGAGCTGACAGTGACTCCTGCCGATTTCACCGCTATTACGGGCTTACAGTTCACCGGAGGCCCGTGACTTGGAGGGACCATATTACGACGAGGAGTTTCGGGCTTTGGTCGGGTTTGAGCCGATTCCGAAGGGGTGGGGATGGAGACACGGAATGTCGAGGTGGCGATCCCGACTTCCATGCAATTTTCTTGCTAATGATGTGACCCCAAGTGCTAGAGCATTCATATGGTTGATGCTATCGGTCACCATCTTTGCCAGTGCAGGACGATAGCTATGACTTGCCTCCTCGACTCTCTGAGGATGTAGATGGGATAGGGACGGTCTCTTGGGGCGAGGCCGGATTGGCGGAGCTCTACTTCTCGTTGGACATGTACGGTCGGAACAAGGCAGCTTCCATGGGCTGCTTTTCTTTTGCCCTTGAGGTAGTCTCCTTTCTTTTTTTTTTCTTTTCCCCGTCTTGAGACTTTTATGAGAGAAAATGACCTTTTGATGTTTTGAACATGCAAGCTGGTTTTGCGAGGTGATCGGGTTCTTCCTTGGAACCAGCCAGAGTGATGTCACCATCTTCCCTGCTATGGTTATTTGGAGGGGAGATGCGAGAGATAAATTCACGGGAAGACCCGGATTACCTTCGACTACAAAATGGTGAGGCCGGTCATCAACGGGGATGGGCACGATGGAGTGGACTTCTACCCACAGGCGAGGTATCCGAGAGATCTTCTTTGGGAGATGCTATCGAGGTGACGAGGCGAGAGGAGGTGGCTCACGGGGCGACATGTGATGTCATCTACGGGGACCGCTTCTCGAGACAAAGATGGTCATGTTCCCCACTAGATGCCATTACTCCTTCGACCCTCCAAGACGGATGCTTTGCGGCCCGAGGAGCTGGCCAGAGGATGAGATTGCTAGGTACCGAGCGAGGCGTGGCTGCGGAGGAGTATTTCGACATGGACACCCCTACGCTGTGTTTGTGGAGCGGCGCTGAGGACGCCACGAAGCTAGTGAAGCCGGCGGTCACTCGGGGATATGGGGAGGATGAGCCTCTTGACCGCCGATCCCTCCTGCACATCTGTCCTACGTGGTCCATGGAGTGCCGAGGAGGATGAGGATACCTGTCCCCGATGCTAGGGAGCCCCAGTACACCTTGCCGCCTGATAGCACTGTAAGTGTACTCTTAGGGTCTTATTCCCTTTTTAGCTTTCAGATTTTTCTGCTTTTTGCAATTTTCTGAGATTTTCTGAGATTTTTCTCTTCTTTTTCTCAGGTTCCATTTCCACACTTACGATAGGGTGGTCGGGCGAGAATAGGGCCGGAAGGACATGTGCCGGTCTCTTCGAGGAAGGCGCTGCGCTTCGAGGGCGGCGGCGGATGCACAGGAGCACAGGCGCAAGAGACGGCACGTCGGGGCACGGCGTCTACCTCATCGGCCTCGGAGTACTCTTCCCGGTGCTATGCCTCGGGGCGGGGACCCAACGCCGACATTCTGAGCACTGGCCGAGTATGGGCACGATAACGTCCATCTATCGATGTGAGCGACCGGGAGGACCCGATGAGGGAGGCTAGCATCTACGAGCTGAGCAGCGATGAAGATGAAGAAGAATCGGAGGCCTAGGAGGTCTCTAGAGTAGATTTGGAACAAAAACAAACAATTTACAATTTTTATGCACACTTTGTTTATTTTTTGCTTTATTTGGGCGCCGATGGGGCGAAAACATTGTATTTATGTTTTAATTGCTTTTCTAATTCATGCTTTTTCAATTTGCATATTATCTGAGCCTTGGGGCGACTTTTTTGCTTGGAATTGGGGCTGAAAATGGGCCAAAATGATTTATAATGGTGTATAAATGCTTGAATGGCTTACGGATATGTTTTGTACGGGTTTTGGTTGAAAAAGTGGGGTGAAAACTCCCTTGGGCAAAGCAACTTTGGTTGCTGCAGAATTTTTCTGCGAGAGGGCTAATGTAGCCGTGCGGCATGGCCTTGAGGGCAAATGTAGCCGTGCGGCTAACGGCCTGTCTGAGCTGGTTATTTTCTGAATAAAAGCAAGGCTTGGCCATTTCATTTCATTTTCACTCTAGACTTGTCCCAATTGTTCCCAGAGCATATTTTGGACCTAAAAGCACCATCTTTGATCATTTTGCGATGGAGAAGCTCGTTAGATTGCAAAGGGGGAAACGAGACCATTTTCTATCCGGTCTTCAATCTTGGGCGAGATATAACTTCCAAAATCACAAGGGGCTGCTTGATTCTTCCTTCAAGATCAAATCTTTATTGCATTTGAGGGATCTCCCGCCCGATTGGGATCTGTTGAGAGCCGCAGCAAAGTTCTCGGGATGTCAGGAGACATGTTTCTTGTTTCTCTTACAACGAAATCGTCCCAACGCACGAAGACTTCAGAGCTTTGATTGGGGGTCCCGAGATTGAGGCTATATCTATTCCGCTGATCGGAGACGTGCCGGTGACGGTAAGCTTGCATCTTTTACGCAGATTCCTTTGGGAGAGGCCGAGAGGATGATGGTAGCCCGGATAGGATTGACCTTTCGATATCCGGGCGAGGTTTGGGTCTCCGGATATGGCTGCGACCACGAGTGGCTATGGATGCTTTCATTCTCTGCGTATTCTCTATTTTGTTCACCGCCGAGTCCGTGGGGATCTGTCATAGTGGTCTCTTGGACATGGTCGAGAGGCTGCAGTGGGAAGGATATTGTCCCGCCGGTTTTGGGAGAGACATTTCATGGGATCGACAGATGGCTCGGGAGACCGTTTCATGAGGTCCCGGAGTCCGGCTATGTTGACTTTGTGGCTGCGGGGAGAGGCTCGGGGCTTTGCACGGGGCTTTGCCGACTCGGTGCCCTTGGGTGATTTCTCGGAGAGGTGCACCTAGGCGGCGGAACGGGGTAGGCTGGGAGCCGATGATGGCTAGGCTATCCACTTCGGACATCCGTTGGTGGATACCACATTGGAGGTTGCGGACCAGAGGATATTTCGAGTCTTATCTTTGTGAGGGTTCCAGATTCTGCCGGTCGTCCCTTCTACATACCCCGCTTGGTATCCGGGCAATTGGGGATTTACAGGAGCCATTGAGTGATTGGGAGGACATCCGGACCATGGAGGTGGTGTCATTGGACATGAGAGATCCAGCCCGGCTTCTCTTTCTTCTCGAGGGCTTGGACACATGCGCTTTCCCACCCAGGCTATCTTCGGGAGCGGGAAGAGCACCATCTTGACCACTGTCTACTTGGGTAGTACGAGAGGGAGATGGGAGCGACTCGGGCTATCTTGGAGGATAGACGTCGAGCTTTATTGGGAGGCGGCTGTGACTCGAGTAGGACTCGAGGGAGGCGAGGCTAAGGCGAGTTGCCATAACCAATCAGTGACTTGGTCGGAGATATGGAGGCTCGGTACAAGAGATTGTCCGAGGTTGCTCCTTTGGACCGAGGCTCGGAGGGAGGAGGTGCGGACTCGTGCTCGTATAGAGAGAGCGCTCATTGACACGGGGTTGGTAGAGGCTCCGGTGAGGATACCGAGGTCGGGATGAGGGATACCGACATTATTGAGAAGAAAAGGAAGAAGACTCGACGAGGTCGAGGAAAAGGGAAGAAGGCTGAAGAAGACTCGGCGAATGACGGCGACAAGTCTTTTCTCAAGATCCTCTTATTGCCATTTGCAAACACATTAGTTTATTTAGGCATTTTATTGTATTTTAGATCTTTTTAGCAGGTTAGCAGAGTTAAGAGGTAGACCGTGCTTGAACTCATCAAGAAGTTTTTAACTTGTAATGAACAAGAAATATTATCTTAGAAATTAATCAAGACACATTTCATGGAAATTCAAATGTCTTTATTGATTGGGACCCGTTTTATGAAAACTGAAATACCCTTTATTATTTTTTTTAGGACGCACTTCATGGAAGCTTGATTGTCCTTTTTATTGCTTAGGACACATTTCATGGAAACTTAATCGTCCTTTTTATTGTTTAGACCGAACCATATATGGCTGCCTACGTTCCCCTTTTACAAGAAAGGCTAAGGGGCTCAGGTCTACGTAGTTCATTCTGGTGAACTAATAATTTTTATGTGCAGCCCTGTCTTTTGCCTAGACTGCCCTTTTTGGGGTCTTCAGCCTAGCTGGGCATTACTCTTTTTGCACTTTTTTCCTTTTTTTTTCTTTTTTTTATATGTGCACTGTCTTTTGCCTAGACTGCCCTTTTTGGGGTCTTCACCTAGTGGGCATTACTCTTTTTGCACTTAGATTTTTTTTCTTCTTTTTTTTTTATATGTGCAGCCCTGTCTTTTGCCTAGACTGCCCTTTTTGGGGTCTTCAGCCTAGCTGGGCATTACTCTTTTTGCACTTTTTTTTTTCTCTTTTTTTTTTATCAGACATAGTATCTTCGGAGTTTATCACCATTGACTGGGTGGACAAAGGGATTGCCATCCAAGTCTGCAAGCTTCATTGCTCCCCCGACGGTATTTTACGCACCACATAAGGGCCGATCCGGACGGGTTCCCATTTTCCCGGGGTTGTCTGCAGTAGGGGGCTTTACCTTCGACACCAAGTCGCCCTCTTTGATGTCTCGGCCTTGACCTTTTTATCAAACGCTCTGGCCATTCGCCTCCAGTAGGCTCGGGTGTGTTCCATGGCTTTTAGCCTTCTCTCGTCAAGCGGGGCTAATTCATCATGCCGGCCGCGGCTCATTCCACTTCATTGACACTGTTTTCCAGAGGACTCTTAATGACGGGATTTCCAACTCCGCCGGTAACACCGCTTCCATCCCGTAAGTTAGGGCAAAAGGAGTTTCTCCTGTGGCCGTTCGACAGACGTTCTGTAGCCCCAGAGTGCTAGGTGCGGCTTTTCGGGCCAATCACGACCACGGGTGGCCATCTTCGGATGATCCGCTCGAGTGTCTTATTAGCGGCTTCCACGGCTCCATTGGTTTGAGGTCCAGGGGGACGACTTGTGGCGAGTAACTCGGAATTCGACGACGGCCTATCGCAGTCTCCTTCGAAGTGTGACCCATTATCGAAATGATCTCGTTGGGCACCCCATATACGCACATTATGTTTTCTTTGATGAACTGGGCCACTTTTCTGGAAGTGAGGACCTTGTAGGACTTGGCCTCTACCCACTTGGTGAAGTAGTCAATGGCCACCAACACGAACTCGTGCCCATTGCTTCTGCGGGGATATTTTCCCTATCACGTCAATGCCCCAAGTTGCAAACGGCCAAGGAGTCGTCATGCGGTACAGTCATGAGGTGGGAGATGGTTGAGGTTGGCAAACCGCCGGCATTTGTCGCAGTTCGGACGTCTTTGAACGCGATCTGTTTCCATGGAGATCCAGTAGTAACCCATTCGAGGATTACTTGCATCGGGGCTCTGGCATTCATGTGAGGACCGCGGGGACCATTGTGGACTTCAGTCATCAACTCTCTGGCTCTTTCTTGAGTGACACATAAGAGGAGTGGTCCTTGATACCGCTTCTTGTATAGGTTGCCTCCTAGAATGACATACCGAGAAGCCAACCTTTTCGTGGCTTGCAAGCTTTTGGCTCGACTCCTTCTTTTGGTCTACCTTCTTCGTCTCTCGAAAACCGACTCTCCGTCTTTGAGGAATTGGTAACTGATTATACCAAGGTTCCTTTATAGGCTCGGGTCCTGTGTCCACTTCACAACGTAAAGCCGGGGCTTCTCTTCTACCCACTCTGAAGGGCTTTATGGCTTTTCCCTCGGGGATCTCTACCAAGGAGGCTAGAGTAGCTAGAGCATCTCGCGAACTGTTCTTTTCCCTCGGCAAGTAGTGGAAAGTTACTTCTGGAACTCCGGCCCGCTTAACTCCTCCATACGGGCATGATACCGTCATAGACAGGGTCTACAGCCTTCCACTTGTTGGAGACTTGGTTGATGATCGTGGCCGAGTCTCCGTAAACTTCGAGCTCCTTGACATTTCTTTCTAAGGCGGCCTCCAAACCAAAGAATGCAAAGCTTCATACTCGGCGACATTGTTCGTGGCAGGAAAGTTCAACTTGAGGGCTATGGGTATGCTCATCTTTCGGATCGACCAATAGCATTCCTACACCATTTCCTCTTTTGTTAGCGGCTCCACAAAGAACAACCGCCATCTATTTTCGTGCTCAACCGCAAAGATCCCTTCATCTGGAAATTGGGGTTCGTGCCCTCTGTCTTCATTACCGGGGAAATTCGCTAGGTGATCCGACAATGCTTGACCCTTGATGGCCTTTCTCGGTCACATAGTTGATGTCGTGATTCGCCAAGAAGAAGGACCACTTTGCTAGACGCATCGATAGGGAAGGCTTGTCAAAGATGTACTTAATGGGGTCCATTTTCGAGACCAAGTTCACAGGTGGGCTTCGCATATAATGCTTCAACTTGCCGACTACCTGCACCCGCCCCGCATGTGTCTTTTCACACGCCGAATAATTGAGCTCACTCCCCGTAGCTTCCGCCGACAAAGTAAATGGCATTTTCTACCCGAGAGTCTTTCTTCTCTTGAGCAAGCATAGCCCCAACCGCCGTGTTCTGCGATGATTAGATAGAGCAGTAAGAGGCTTCGTCTATGCTGGGGCATAGTACCGGGGTGCACTAAGTATGCCTTGATCTCGGTCAAAGGCGTCTTGGCATTCTTCGGTCCATTCTGTGTCCACATTCTTCTTCATGAGCTTGAAGATGGGCTCGCACATAGTGGTCAACCGATTGACAAAACGGCCGATGTACCGCAATTTTCCCATGAAGCTTTTGACTTCGTCCTGGGTTTGAGGTGGCCTCATATCCATGATAGCTTTGATCTTTCGGGGTCAACTTCTATACCTCGCTCCGTGACCATGTACCCAAGCACTTTTCCCCTTGTCACTCCGAAGGTGCATTTGTGTGGTTTAGTCTCATGGAATGTCTGTCTCAGCCTCTCAAAGAATTTTCGTAGGTCAACAAAGTGCTGCCCACCTTTTCCTTTGGAGTGGATTATCATGTCGTCTACGTAGACCTCAATCTCCTTGTGGATCATGTCATGAAAAAGCGCGGTCGCGCCCTTTGGTAAGTAGCCCCGGCATTCTTGAGCCCGAATGGCATTATCGTATAACAAGCAGGTTCCCCATGGTGTGGTGAAGGCCGTCTTTTCTTGGTCTTCTTCGGCCATCTTGATCTCGGTTGTAGCTCGCAAAACCATCAACGAAGGATTTGACTTCGTAGTTGGCAAAGTGGAGTCCACCAGATGTCTATGTTTGCGTAGGGTAGTCGTCTTTGGGCCGGCCTTGTTCGGATCTCTAAATCCACACAAAGCCGCACCTTCCCATTCGCCTTGGTTACGGTCACGATGTTGGACAACCATGTCGGGTATTCAATAACTCGATGAATCCTACCCGCAGAGCTTCTCTATTTCTTCTTTGACCTCGCAGAGACCATTCCGGCTTGATCTTTCTCGCTCGCTTATCGGCTTGGCATCCGGTGCTAGAGGGATTCTCGTGCTCTACTATCGAACCGTCTAGCCCCTAAGATATCTTTGTATGACCATGCAAACACGTAGACGTATTCTCCGAGCAACCAATCAACTGTCCCTTTCAACCCCCGGAAGAAGCTTCCAATCTGTGTCTCTTTAGGTTCCTCAATAGTACCCAAGTTCACACTTATCAAAACCTCCTCGGCCTTGGGCCCGGTTTTCCTCTTTTCTCGAAACCCGCTTAAAGATTTCTTTAATGTATTGTTCGTTTAGTGTGTTTGCATCTTGTTCAAATGATTCATTATTAATCTGTTGTTAAGTTTTGAGTTAATTTATCATTTGTTAAGTTGGCAATAAGAGGATAATCGTAAAGATTTGTCATTTCATTCAAGATAAGGGGAAAGATGACATCGATTACATTTTCATAATCCTCGGGCGTGAGGCCTTCGGATGACTCTCGAGGACTCGGAATTCGAAGATTCCCGACTCAACCGAAAAGACAACATAGACTCGACCCTACGCTACTTATTGACTCGAGGGGGACTTGACAAGGGTTGGACCGGGATCTCACTCCTTCTTCTTTGTTGCCCCCGGGAGTAGCAGTCTTGCCAGCGTTCTTCGAAAGTTGGAGACTTCGAACCGATCAAAAGCTTGCCGGAAATCATTAATGTGCCGGATCGTGGAAAGATGGTGAGGGGAACTAAAGTAACTTGTTGCAATCTTTCGCCTAGCTCTTCCGTAGCGACCGGACTCATTGACCGAAGGGTCCGGCTCATCTTATCAATGCACCGCTGATAATTCATTTTCTCCTTATCGATCTTGGACACCACGACTTTGTCGGTGTAGCCAATGTAAGGGTTGGCCCGGATAATGCCGATGAAGTCTTCTTCGTAGGGGATCTTAATTCTTCCTTGATCGGCTATGTATTCAATAGACTTTCTGTGTTCTCGCTTCGAGATCCGATAGCTTCTCATTGAACTTCACGATGGCCACAAATTCAGCATTTTCTCGTTTCAAGAGGATCACCGTACATGGGGATATCAGCCGGACCGTGCTTGGGGTGACGGGTTCTTTGACAGGTTCCTTGGCATAACCGACATAGTAGTCGAACTTGCCCGAAGGCTCTCCCAAAGTTCCTACGCTCTTGTCTCCAGCCTTCGTATCTTTCCTTAAGCTTCGCCGTGTGGACTTTCTCTTCTTCTTCTTCCTTGAAGGAGCGTCCTCATTGATCCATTCTTGATACTCATACTCGAGGCGCCTTCGCAATCACATACGTCATACCAGATGTGAGGCTTGGGTTGAACCGGGATAGCCCTCCAATTGCTTGGTCATTACCGTTGTGGATTACCATGTTGGCCATTTTGACACCGAAAAGCCGACAAAACCGAGGATTCTCGTGAACCGTTCCGAGAATTCTCGCGCTAACAAGTCAGCCGACCCTGTTCTCACCCACTTCTTTCTCGCAATGGGAAAGGGATAGGAAAGGTTTAGACTCGGGGTAGGTGTTTAGGCTGAAGGCTCAGGCAATATGCAAATTAGAATCTTCAAGTTTACTTAAAACAGTGTATTTTATTAATATCTATTTGGTTGGAAAAGGGATTCTGCCCTTCTTTTTTCACAACTACTCTAGATCCTGGATCAGTGGGTTCCGTCACTACGTCTATAAGCCCCTCGTATTCCACCTGTATTTCGACCTCCCAGGGTGGACAGCCCCGGGCGAGGGTCCTATAGGGCACGCGGATCCCACCGACCGAGAGTAAAGAACGCTCCTATCGGGTCTAGCGGGTCATAGGACCTTTCAACGCACGAGCGATGCGGATTATAGTCAAGGCAATACCGTGAAAGTCTCGTCTCTCTGCCTCGACGGATCTTTGACAGAGTTTCGCTTGAGCGAATGACAGTTTTTGACTTTCGGTAATGTCCGAGAATATAATAGGCATGGGTCGGGCGGCAAAAGCCGGATGACACAGTGTCACATTGAACTTCGTTGCATACGCAGTGCGTGAGTCAGAATCGAAGTCAATGCCGGTCAAGATCTTGCCAATTTTTCCTTGTCGGAATTTTGGCGGAGCTTCGCTTGAGCGAAAGATCTTTCATTTTGGCAAAGACTTGGTCTTGACTTTTACGCATTCCGTGCGGGTCAAGGTCAATAGTCAATGTCGGATTCAAGATCCCACCGCTTTTTCCTTGTCGGAATTTCGCGTAATTTCGCTTGAGCGAAAAATCTTGGCTCCGTTATGAGCTAAGGCTTGACCTTTACGAGGGTATGCAACTGCGCTATATGACACGGACTAGACCAAAAACCAACCAAAAGTCACGGATTTTTGAAACGTGTGACACGGATCGTGCATTGGTCGACACCGGCCGCCATGGGAGGTTGGGATGATTCCGTGCGCGCCCGGAGCATCGTAAGGCCGTCCGTGATCGCACTGGAACCACCCTCGGGTTTGAGGGACGTGCGTGCAAAAGTGTACAGATATATCGGGTGCGCGTAGTGTGCGGTCTCCTAAAATTGTTCCTTTTGAGTTAAAACAGAGATTTTCATAAATGTGTTTTAAAGGAATGATTTTCGGGACTGGGAAAATGCAACACATAAGCACGTAAATTTTCTCGGGAGCCCTCCGCTCATGGAGCCGAATAGCCCCAAGCCGCTAGGACCGCCGTATTAACCATGATTTTTCCTGGTGGAATTGCCACTGAGGTCGTATGGTCAGAATCCTATGAGGATTAGCCGTACGACTGCATGGATCAATTTTCCAGGTTCCACTCCTTTTGCTATTTTTTTCGGGTTGTTTCCCGTTCAAAGTATGCACAGATTCCAAGATGCAAATGATGCAATGCATGGTAAAAGAAAGCAAGCACGATTAATGAAATCGGCGACGGGAGTCTAACCCGCTCAAAGGGAAAAGCTTTCTTATTATATTTTTTTTTTTTTCAAAATTTTTCGAAAAGGGATACTGGTACGTGGGATTGTTTAACCACTGGTTATCCCAAGCCCCGGGTTAGGGAGCGATACAGGAAGGTTAAGTGGGGTCCACCTATATACCAAGTATCGACTTTTGTTTTGAAAATAAAGCTTTTCTCCTTTGGGATGATCCCCAGCGGAGTCGCCAAACTGTGAATGTGTGCCCAAAATTTTTGTTTATTGGAATTCACGCGAGTTTGAAGACATCCGAGTTATTTGAAAAACGGAGTCGCCACGCCATTTTGATTACCTCAAAACTTTGAAAAAAAGGTTTTATGGGTTCGGAGGTTAAGTTACCCCTTGGGAAGAACGTTTGGCGTTCACCCAAAGTGCCTTGCCGGAGCAAGTCTCCCTAGATTTCATTAATCGTGTTTGCTTGCGTGCTTTCTTTGTGTGCATGTGTTTGAAAATAAGGAGGGGAATGTCCCAAGTTGTTTTCCGGACGTACAAAACCATTTGTTGGTTGTCGCCGGGATTCCTTGGAATTTATGTATTTGGGATTATGATCCCGTCCTCATCTTATGACTTATGATCATCGCATTTTAAACCTCGGGACCCTCGGGACTTGCGTGATCGAGAGAATGACTCTCTTTTGGGTCAAAGATGAGGTTCTTTAGGAAGGAATGTCCTTAGCCCATCAATCCTACGCTTTAAGACGGTCGAGCTCGTATAGAGGCTTCATACTCATTCTTAAGCGATAATCGGAGATATAGGGTTCAAGGTTATCCTTTTCCTAAAGAAATCATGAACCTTTAATGGAAGGAACGATGCAAAGATGAGAACTTTTACACCGGTCCGTTCCAAGGTTGGGGGAAAGGGGAAATGCATGATAAAAAATGACTCTTTAATGAAAAGATGACATTTTTAGGTTGCAAATGATGCTTTTGATTTAAAGAAATGATCTTTATGCAAATGATGCATGAAGATTTGATTTTTATGCAAATGATGCATTGAAAAGGGGGTTTTGATGCAAAGGATGCATTTTTATTGAAAAGATTTGATCTTTATATGCAAATGATGCATAAAGATGACATTTTTATTGGAAAATAGGGATTTTAGGTGCAAAGGATGCACCTTTATGAAAAAAGACTACATTTTTATGACAAATGAGGTCTTAATGCATGCAAAGGGGAAAGGGGGTGATAAAGATATGATCTTTATGAATAAATGCCAAGTCCCAAGCAAGATATATGAATGCAATGAGCAAGTATATCAATTAAAATGCAAGGTTAGGGCGTGCGAGGTTACCAATCGTTTCCTTCGCTTCTTCGGACGGAGCTAGGAGGAGAGGTTCTTCTTGGGTCTTCAAGGAGGAGGGAGATGGCTTCTTGAGCTTCTTCTTCACCTTCTTGGACTTCCAGCAGCTTCTTGGGGAATTTTCTTCGTATTATGAGAGTATTATGCTTGTTGTTGATGATTAAAATGGGTAGAGGAGGGCTCTATTTATAGGCACCGATAAGGCTAATGAAGCCGTGCGGCCGCAGCCCTTTGCAAATGAGGCCGTGCGGTCTTATCCACAATGACTCAGCATTCTAGAACCATGCAAGGTGGCATCATTCTAGAAGCTTCCCTCCTAATTAAAAAAACGTGTTTCTTAATTAGGAAGGATTCCCTTCAGCCTTTATTTAATTAAAAACAGTTCCGGAATGTTTCCGGAACGCTGGGAAGGTCTGGGGAATTACCGGAAAACTTACCGAAATTGCCGGGAAATTTAACCGGAAGGCATGAGCCAGATTTGGGTACTTACACCAATTCATTCAACACATGAACTACGTCCGGGGGCAATTGCCAAGCCAATATTGTATTAGACACCTTCTAATATGTTGGTACAATGTGTTCTAGGTCGTAACTATGTTTATATAGTAGTACAAGGAAGCCCTTAATCAAATTAAGAAGAGATTGTATCACAAAAGGAAACAAATCAGCCTAGGAAAATCCCTCCCGACAGATGGGCGGTCGCCCAACATGCCCATGGGCGGTCGCCCATGATGAATTTCCTCTGAGCCATTCCGTCTGTTCAAGTGTGCGGTCGCCCACCATGCCCATGGGCGGTCACCCATGACTCCAGCTGCTCCGAGCCAGCTCAACCTTCTTCTCCGTATTGAACTCCTCCTTGATCTCACCAACTCCTCCGACTTAGACTCCTTTTCTTCCTCATAGTTTAGGACTCCAATCCCAACATTATAATCGTCTAAGTCTTCCCTATCTGCCTTCTTTCCTTCCTTACTGATTTCCGCCCACACACTCTCTCTTGTCAAAGTACAATCAAAATTTTGGAATGAGAAACCTATACATAAGACTCTTATTTATACTAAAGGGAAACGTTAATTACAAGGTGGATACATCCACTCTCTATGGGGGATATGAAAGAGGTTCATGAAACTATTAAGTTCCTTCCTTATCTTATCCAAACATAGAATTATCTAGAGTAATAAGATAAAATAAATTTTCTAATTATTAATTAATATTTTTTTTCTGGTCATTACAATTCGATAATCCAGTTCTGCACCAACGTACAAAATGTATAGTTTGATATTTTATTTGTTCGTGAGGAGGTTGCTAAAGGCCAAGTTCGGGTGCTTCATGTTCCAACACGTCATCAACTGATCGATATTTTCAATAAAGGTCTTTCGCGCGTACTCTTTGACGATTTCAGGACATCCATCCTCCTGCTACTTCAACTGTAGGGGTATGATAGAGAATACGATGATGATAAGTATATATTGTTGTATATCTTAAGTATTGTATATCTCTTAGGGCTCGTCTGGTATACAGTTTTATAAACAGAGAGTTTTTAAAACGGAGCTTATTTCTGGACGCTATAATTTTGAGCGGTCAAAATGTCCTCAACTTTTTAAAATTCAACCGTCTAAAACTCTTGACTAATACGCTTAATAAAAAAAAACTGAATTTTTTTATCTCCGTTTTTGTTGAAACGCTCAACAAGACACAAGGCCTTAGGTTGATAAGATATGTGTGAGATAGGGAACGTAAATCATATAGTCTAGGTAGGAGACTATCATGTATCTAATATGTGGAATGAAGAAGATAATTGATATTCCTTTAGTAGTAACAATAGTCTCTCCCTCAATTTAATTGGATTATTGCTTTCATCTCAAATGCATGCATGTTCATTTTTGTGCTTCATCAAATTTTTGGACAAAGTGAGCATAAATTACTAAGATTGTTGATTCAAATTGTCTCTTTGATTAATCTGAATTCAATTTGATATATTGAATCTATATAGTTTGATATTTTATTTGTCCCTCAATTATTCACATTTTTTTATGTTGTGTATAACAATTTTCTAAAAAAAAAAATTGAGTGAAGTAATACTCCGTAGTATAAATTGTGGACACGTTTAACATATAATGAACTTTTAAAAATGTATTACCGAAAATACTCAAGTTGCAAAAATATTTCCCAAGCTATACATTTTTTTAAATAGTTACTGTCAGTAGCAATTTTAACTTTGACCAGCTGAATGTCGCAATTAATAGTAGTGACTTTTGGTATTAGTGACTTTAAACTCAACCAGCTGAATGTCGCAACGGGCCGGACCTAAATATTAGTGGGCCTAGTAAAAGTCAAGCCCGACCCATGTGAACATCGGATCTCTGGGCCTTCGGGCATATGGGCCAAAAAACGTCTACATTATCGTTATCATAAGCCAGAATTCAAAGCCCTAATTATCCCCTTTACCCGTGCTGTTGAATTGTTGATGCTCATATTCCTCAAATTCCTTCCGCGTCATTTCCACTCCTGGAAAACGAAATCCTAGGGTTTCGAAAACCAAAAAATTGACCACAATTAGCAATGTAGGGTTACGAGAAAACACAAATCAAACTAAAATTAAAGAGAGAAAAATATCTAGAAAGTGAAGAAATCAAAACCCTAGGCTCAAAAATTAAACATTACAGCATAAAGAAAACTTACGTTGAAAATTACAGAACGGCGGAGTCGATCGAAATAGGCGAATGAATCTTTCGCCGGAGCAAGGGCTCTGAAACACACAGAGATTACTTGAAGATGTTGAGAGGGGTTAGATCGATGAACAATGAAGAGAAAGAATAGCTAAAGACGAATCTCTGTTAATCTTTCTTTCTCTCTCTAAAGATTAGAGAGGCTGTTGTTGATTGTGTCTTAGTTTCTCTCTCTAAAAGTCTATAAATCGTTATATTGGGTTTGGGCCTGCGAATGAACTCGCCATCACCAACGCAGACCGCTTTTTTATTTTGCCTTTTTTGTTTAATTTTATTTTTTACGGAGTACTGTATTTTCTATTTCAGATTGGGACACTTTAAATTCAGTGATATTGCCAAATTATCCCTTCATTTGTCAACTGTTTGGTAGGGCCGGGCTTTTTCAGGCTTTTCATGTTCGGGCAACATGAGTCCACGGGCCTATCGGGTCTGGCCAAAGAGGCCCGATTTTTTTCGGGCCTTCTTATTTGAGGCCCAAACCCTTAAAAATTGGGTAGACTGGACCCAGCCTATGGGCCGGGCTCGATTTTGACAGCTCTAGTCTCAAGTAATAGTAGCGACTTTTAGTAGTAGTGACTTTAAACTTGCTATTGATAGTAACGACTTTGATCTTTAATTACATAAATTAACTTATGAAATTATCAATGCAATATATGGAAAATTAATTTGATTTATAGGAGTTAATTATTAAAATAATTACATATAACATATGGAAAATTAATGTTATGAAATTATAATTGCAATATACGGAAAGTTGATTTTCGAAAATTATAATTAAAATATAAGGAAAGTTAATTAAGGAATTAAATTAGTAAATAATAAATATAAAAAGTAATTATATAAATTTTCAGAAATTACATACAATATATGGAAAGTTAATCAAAAAAATAAAATTTTCAAATTTTCAAAATAATAAACTATATTTATTATTTCACAAAATTTAAGTTTCCACATATTATATTTAATAAATTCATAAATTACATTTTCATATTTTCTTGCAAATTTCATAAGTATAGCGAATCTATAAAAATAATTTTCCATATTTTGTATTTAATGGTTTAATTCCACCAAAGAGCTTTTGGTCAATTGGCATCCAATTTCCTTTAGGTACGAGAGGTTGGGGGTTCGAACTCCAGCAAATGTAATTTCTAATACTTTGAAGTCTCACTCTTCTAAGGGCAACTCCAACCATGGGTATCAAACTCAAAATTTGATACCCATATGAAAATATTTGTATCTCCAACAATAAAAAATGGTGGTATCAAAATTTGAGGAGTATTAGCAAAGGTAGCAAAAATGCTACCTTCCTTAATACTATGGCCGTGTGATCACTCGCGCATGTGGGGAGAAAATTACCACATATGCACTCAAATGGGTCTTGTCCCCTCTCACACACGTCACTTCACTTCACTTCACTGCCTTATTTTACTTTAAACCAAGTGGAAGCTTTGTTTCTTTTCAATTGCTATGAAATTTTTATTAATTAACGAACATGAAAATGCCACATGGCAACTGCATTTAGTTTAAAAAAAAATATCTTTTCATCCTAACAAAAATTAGTTGTATTTTTTTAATTCCTTTCAAAATAAATATTATATTTTGAATATCAATGCAATTTTATATTATATATCAATATAAAAATTAGTAACAACATTTAAAAAAAATAATGATAAGTCAAATGTAATATTTTTTTTTCAAAATAGTAGAAAAATATTCAAATTTTTATAACCTTTTGATCAAAATTCAACTTATGTAACTATATACAATATTAATATAATAATAAATAATAAACATTTTTTATTAAAATAATTAATAAATATAGTCATAATTTAAAATAATTGATATGCTAAGAGTATTAATAAAATTTAAAAAATATAAAAATATACTTTGATATCATGAATTTGATACCTATTGTTGGAGATGAAATTTTTGATACCTTATGAATAGTGATAAGTAGGGATCAAATTTTGAATTTGATCCCTATCTAACTAATACCTTGTTGGAGTTGCCCTAATAGAATAACTCATTCATTAATTAATTTTTTTTTCTGAAAATGATTTAATTAACATTCCATATATTATTTTTATTTATGAAAATCAACTTTTCATACATTGTATGTAATTATTTCAATGATTAACTTTCCATAAATTGTATTTATTATTTAGAAAAATTTATGTTTTTCATATACTCTATTATATTTAATATTTTTCTTAAATTAAATTCTATATTTTTTTTTTTGCGAAAAACATTTATTGTATTTGAGAACTTATAGAATTAAGTTTTCTTATTTGTATTTTATAATATGAGAAAAATAAAAAAAATCAAATTAATTCCCCCGCCTAAAAGTTAGTAGTACGATTTAATATTTATTTGTAAGGCCGGGCCGGGACATCAAAATTTTCAAATCCAAAAAAATCAATTTCATTCACCCGCCTAAATCCTTTTTCCCTTTTCCTTAACCAAGAAAACCCCCAAAATTCACAATCTTCCCCTACCCTTAATTCTTCTGCCCAGAAAATCTCAGCCACTATCTCGTTCCCCACAGAATGATGTCAACTTCATCCGTTCGCCGGCTAAAAGATCGTGGCGGCGGCGGCGGAAAGGTCACCGCAACTGCTGAAGTAACTAAGTCGTCGAGATCCGTATCCCCTCTTTCCGAAAAATTGATCACCCGTAGTGCTGATTACGTCAAGAAACCCATCGGAAAAGAGAATGCTAGTAGACCCACTTCAAGAATCCGGGCAGCAGCCGTGTCTCAGAAGCCGGTGATGAAGACGATGCCACGCGTTGACAAGTCAGTAGCTTTTGCGGGGGACAGCGCAGAGTCTAGGCCTCGGAGGTCATCCTCGTCGTCGGTTCCAAGAGGTAGGAGCTCTAGTCCATCGGAGTTTGTTAGGAGTAGGAGTTCTAGGGTTTCAATTGGTGAGATTGATAGGTATAGGGTTTCAATTGGTGAGGTTCAGGTCAAGAAGGGGGCTTTTAGGGATTCTGATGTTTGCAAAAATGGGATTAGGAATTCCAAGGTGGGTTCTGGGAAAAGTATTGAAATTGGGAAAGAAATCGAATTGAAGAATGAAAAGAATCTACTTTCGAGAAGTAGAGTACCAGATGTTGTTAAAATAAGCTCGATTTCGTCAAGATCTAGTTTGAATTCGGAATTAAATTTGGGTTCTGAAGTGAAGGGATCTGAAGGTGTTGGGGCTCTTGAAAAATTAAAGTTAAAGTCTGACGTAGTAGAAAAGAGAGGAGATGCTGTTCATTTGGGTTTGAGAGAGTCTTTAGGAAAATCTTTGAATAGATCAGGTGGTTTGGAGAGTAATAAAGAGAAGGGTATGAAAGAACAGAGTGTGGGTGGGAAGACAGCTAACAAATACCCTAGCAAACTCCATGAGAAGCTTGCATTTTTGGAAGGGAAGGTGAAGAGAATTGCATCTGACATTAAGAGGACAAAGGAGATGCTGGATATGAATAACCCGGATGCATCGAAGGTTATACTTTCTGATATTCAAGAAACAGTTGCAGGGATTGAAAAGGCTATGGGCCATGTTGTTAATAATGATGATCAGAAGTCGGGTTTGGAGAAATTGAATGAAAATGATAACATGCAGATTAATGGAACTGAAAAATGTCTAAGCAAGCAGGGTGATGGAACGAAAAGTTCTGTTAATGGGTTGAACACTGAGGAGTTAGAAGCTAGGTTCTTTCCTCACCATAAGTTACTCAGAGATAGGACGTCGCAGAAAGCATCATCAGGAAACCATCAAATCGATGAACCAAGGATTGAACAACCAGCAAGTGAGTTGAAAGTGGAGGAGAAACCGTTGACTTCAGTTGATGAGAATCTTATTGCGATGGAATTCTTGGATTCGTTGAGTAAGGGGAAGTCTAAGGTTACTGCAGGGGGTGGCAAGAACGATGCTAGTTTGGAAATTTATGAGGTCCAAGAAATTGAGGATGCTGTGCATTCAGCAGCATATGATTCTTCAAACGTTTTGAATTGGAAAGATGTTGATGAGATGAATCTCAAGAGTAATGAAACACTAGAAGATTTTGATGTTCAAGGAAATGTGCAGGATATGAAAATTGAAGAGGAAACTGAAGATAGTTGCACCTATGAGTTGAATGATATTGGTCATAAGACTTGTACAGGAGGGTGGTTTGTGTCAGAAGGGGAGTCGGTTCTTCTTGCTCATGGGGATGGATCATGTTCCTTCTATGATATCACCAACTGTGAGGTATACTAGCATTATTCTACCTGATTTAATGTATGTTTGATTTGTTTTCACATTCCCATACATGTTTATATGCAATTGACTCTGGCCATGCTCCATGCATTCAAGAAACTGTCATTCAGGATGTCTTAACGATTTGAGAATCTTTAAACCAATTAGTACTCCATCCATCTCCACAAATAGGCCACTTTCTAAACTGAAAGTTAATTATAGAACAATACAAAAGCATCATTAAGCATACTCCTGTTATCTTTAGGTAATAAAATTTTAGTCAAAGAGGTTGACTTTAGTCATGAAATGCTATCAATTGCAGCTTGAATATTGCAAGGACAAGTTCCTATAAATCTTTGACAGACGTTTAAAATCAAGTTGACTAAATAGTCAAAATGGGACTATATATTTTGGAAGGATTATTTCTAAGCTATAATTGTTAAATGTACCTTTTGACAAACAAGTAAACATTGTTTTCCATCTTCATTCTCTCGATAAAGTAGATGTCATTGCCAATTGACGAATACTGAATACTCCCTCCGTCCCACCTCACTTGACACTTATTTCCATTTTGGGCCGTTCCAGCTCACTTGACACTTTCCAAAATAACATACTTTTTATAATTTTATATTCACTCTACCCCACCATAGTTATTAAAAGCGCGCCTAGGCTCGCGCCTAGGCGCGCCTAGGCCCAGGGCACAGCTTTAGAGCCTGGGGTGCGTCTAGGCTTTGGGCACAACAATTGACCGACAATTACATCTAATTAAATCTAATACGCGACTAATACACTTCCTCTCCTACGGCTCTCTCACGTACACGCACACGCAACATAAGTCCATAACTCTATATAAGAGTAGCGATTAGCCTGATCACTCTGGCGACCTCCGGCGAGTATTATTAGCTCTGACAGGTTCGTCACTCGGGCGCGCGCCCGCCTTGCGCCTTGCGACTAGGCTCCAGGCACACCTTCTGCGCCTTGGTGCGCCTTGAGCCTTTAATAACTATGTACCCCACCACTCATTCTCTCTCTTCATTTTCCACCACTCAATTTATTCAACCAACACTACTATTTACCCCACTCATTCTATCTCTTCATTTTCTACCACACATTTTTTTATTTTATTCTTTTTTCTTAGTTCCCGTGCCCACATCAAGGGTGTCAAGTGAGGTGGGACGGAGGGAGTATGTATTTGACACTCACCAGAGAGATAGCTTATCCATGGTTGAGATTAGCACTCCCTCAGTCCCAAGATGAATGTCCAAAAAAATATATATTCAAATTTGCTCTTGATCAAGAGCAAATTTGGAAAAAAATTTGGACATTTATTTTGGGACGTAGGGAGTATTATGAACCAAAGGTCTATCCAAGTGGTTACATACTAGGTCAATGTGTTTATCGGATTACTAATCTATTGATGCCCTGTCATAATTTCAGGAGAAGACTGAATACAAGCTCCCAGATGGACTGTCACCTAACTTGTGGCAAGACTGTTGGATACTTCGTGCACCTGGTGCGGATGGATGCTCTGGAAGATATGTTGTGGCTGCATCTGCAGGCAAGTCCCATGAATCAGGCTTTTGTTCATGGGATTTCTACAGTAAAGAGGTGCAAGCTTTTAGCACTACGGATAAGGATGGAAAAGTCAATACAAGAAAAGCTCTTGCTCCTTTACCCAATAATCCATCATACATAAGGAATGCTCCGTCTAATATTTTGGCCCCTGAGAGTCCACTACGGTGGTATAAACCTTGTGGACCCCTTATCGTATCGACTGCTACTTGTCAGAAGGTTGTAAAGGTCTATGACATACGTGATGGAGAGCTTATTATGGTATGGCAAGTGCAGAAGCCTGTCCTAGGGATGGAGTACTCAAGTCCTTTGCAATGGAGGAACAGGGGTAAGGTGGTTCTTGCTGAGACAGAAGGCATTTCCTTGTGGGATGTGGACTCTCAAAATCCTGAGGCACTGATGTCAATATCTTCTGCTGGTAGGAAAATTTCAGCGCTTCATATAAATAACACAGATGCTGAACTGGGTGGTGGAGTTAGACAAAGGTATGTCTTCTTTTTGATGCTTTATCAAGTCATTACCTGTTACTCCTTCCGTCCCAAAATGAATGTCCAAAAAAATTTCAAATTTGCTCTTGATCAAGAGCAAATTTGAAACTTTTTTAGACATTCATTTTGAGCAAAGGGAGTATTATGTTTTCTATTTGTACTTTTGCTGATCTTTGGTGTTCACTATTCGTTTCTGTCTCTCATACTCTGCGTCATTTGATGATGATTTTACTTTGGGAGGATTGAGGTGGATTTATTTTCTCTTCTATTTGGAACTGAGGCTCCATTTGTTCATGTGAAATTGTTGGTGGCAAATGATTTTGGGAGTTCATTTTCTCTAATAACACTTCATTTTTTATGGTTGATAATACATACTTACATTAGTTCGATACCTGCACGAGCCATTTTCATTGAACCAATTAGAGAAATATGATATTCAATGGAGGTAAGTAGAGACAAAAGTGGGAGCGGAAGGAGCTTGATTTCTGGTTAGTTGACTTGTGCAATCGAGATCTGTTTGCCATTTTCTCTTGATTGGGTAGTTTCCTTTGAGTTGTAGAATTACGCCATGAGTGAGTCCTTTTCCTGAAACTAGCAAGTAATGGAAAATTCAGAAAATGTTTCCTGGTTATCTTTCCTGAAACAAACTTAGCCTTAGATAAAACTTTACAATATTTTCTTTATCGTCCTCTTCCTTACCCAAGTTGTACATCATTTATACATAAATTCATGGGAAACTTTGTCCTAACACACTGAACATGGCAATACAGGGTCAGCTCATCCGAAGCAGAAGGAAATGATGGTGTATTCTGCACCGCTGATTCCATTAACATTCTTGATTTCCGTAACCCATCTGGCATTGGTCTCAAGATTCCCAAACTTGGTACTAGCACCCAATCAGTTTTTTCTCGTGGAGATTCCATATATCTTGGCTGCACCAATTTACGTTCAACCACAAAGAAACAATCCTGCTCCTTAATCCAGCAGTTCTCCATTCGTAAACAGAAGCTTTTCAGTACTTACACACTGCCAGAATCCAATGCCCTTTCCCAGTACACAGCCATAAATCAAGTATATGGAAACTCAAACCTTGTCATGGGAGTTTGTGGGGTCGGGCAATTCGTTTTTGATGCCTTGGATGACGCAATGCAATTGGTCAATGCTGATTATGGGAATGCGCAGAAGGTTAAAGAAGTCGTTGGTCCGGATGACTTGTACTCTCCTTCGTTCGATTACTTGGGATCTCGGTTATTGCTTGTATCAAGAGACAGGCCTGCACAGTGGAGGTACCTCTCTTAGGTATGTGATATGTTTCAGCTTGAAACTTTTGCTTAACTTATTGTCTCCTCCCCCCAAAAAAATGTTAGCTTGACGAGTGTTTTGCTGTTTTCATGCACTTTTAGATGTATTGTATTATATGGTTTGTGAGACTTGAAATAATTTTGCTTTTTATGGTGCTATATTATCATAGACCATTTGTTCCCTTGTTTTAATCTTGGTTTTGAATTTATTCTGATGTGCAAATCTGACTAGAAATTCCTGGTGCAATTCCGTTTAATCCTCACAAAGTGAATGCAAACTCAATTGTAATTCACGGGTCTATTCAGTCACTGACCCATACGTCTCAAATTTTAGAAACATAGAAACTACATGTTTTTCTTGTATTTGATCTTTCGTATTGTTTTTCTTGTCCATCTCACCCCAAATATCTGTAGCACGCCTTGAAGAGTGCAATAAACATTGAACAATGAGTTGGAAAATCCCAACAAAACCATTCCTTTGTCTATTCCATCATTCCCTTGCCTTGCCAAAGATCTTTCCAAGCTTTTTGGCCATGTCTCTATGATAGAGAGACGTACATACATTATGATAAATAGAAGTAAGCCCTTGGTAGTCAATTACATATAGTTGCTGGTTTAAGTTTTGTAGATAATTTTCTAATGAGCCATTTATTTCAATGATAATCGTTATTATTCGGGACAATATGACAATGTTTAATACAACAAGAAACTACAGATCCGCCCGATCAAGTTAGATACATACACATATTCTGAAAAATAGGTTAAAACCAACCACCAAGAGAATAATGCACACTTTCTTCATCCCATCCAGAGCCTTACGGCTAGTTTTTCTGGTCAGATGAACAAGAAATGGTGATTAATTATCACATTTCTTTTCTGAACAAAATGCTGATCCCTTTTCTGCATGACACTGGGTCCAACTATGCATGCGCCTAATGACCTTATAGCAATATCGTCATCCATCTGAGTCCGTCTCACGGAATGGTAAAGGAACAGTTTTAACTGCCCTGTACTTTCCAACGTTGTTCAAATGCTCGTTCTCTATCCTGTATTGATATAATCAAGTAAATTTTATTAGATAAAGTACCACAAATTAATAAAATTAGTGTTACGTATATAAAATGGTTTAGATTTATATCTGAGGGTGAAAAGTACCTATAGTAATTCCAGTGCCCACGGCGAATGACCTCTAGGGAAGCGAGGAAAAAGTCAAGCAACCGAGACTCAAACAATCCAATGTTGAATCGCATCACAGTCTCCACCCAAGCAATTCTCAGAACAATATTTAGCGCCTGCACACATTCAATTCGACAAATATCCATAAATACCAAATATTTATAACCCAATCTTCTTCATTAGAGACGGACATATAATTAACTTACGATTGCCATGTAATAGGTGCCTTTCTTCTTGAGGACTAACTCATCTCTAAGCCATGGATTTTTGGATTTTGGATCAAGAAGTCCCCAGTCTTTAACGAAGTCCCAATATAACTGATATAATGTGGCCACAACTGAAGTCACCAAGACAATAACCATCCAAAGATCTGTTGGTTGCCTTGCGTAGGTTATTCTGGCCCCTGCTGCTACCATGGCTGACACGTACTTTCCCAAGTTAGCTAGATGGTTAATGTCGCACTCATCAAACCATCTCCTAGCGCACTAGTATCCGTTACATCAAATGCAACAATTAGTTAATCTGAAGATCCAATATTCTGTATGCAAAATCAATAAAACCGGAGAATAATAACATATAGTCATAGGATATTCATAAGATTAAATAGTTAAAATACTATATATATACCTGCATGGCACGCCAATAATATGGGGCAAATGAGATTACATAGGCAAGTTCCCGATATAACTTTCCTGATTTGCAGGTGTTGTATCGATGAGTCTTGAAACTCCCAGCAACAAAGTAGCATGCTGTGGATTCCAAGTGCCGCAATAATGGAATCTAAAGTAGAATGAAAAACCGAATGAATAAATTGGTGAGCCAAAATCAAAATATTGTGGTACTGAATCTAGGAATTAGATATTTTGATTTAACGACGTGCGTACCTGACTAGTAAGTTGGTCAGCCATGAAAAAATCCACCATCAAAACCTAAAATCGTTGTCCAAAAAATTTGTTATAATGTGTTATATATGCATATGTTGATTCTTAAAAGTCATAATAAAAAGGCAAAATAAGTAAGTACATACCCTGTAAAACGGAGAGCAAACAATGTTGCGAATCACTCTGATTAAGCAATAGCGAGTTGGGCGATAGAAAATATTCAACGGACATATAAGAAGCGCAATGAATATCTGAAAAATTCCATTAGACAAATAAAGTTACAATTTCCCATTTTTGTTCTTTTTAGAAGATCACATAAATATATTTGGCTAAGTAGATAATTAAGTACTAACCAGAAGGAGAATTCCCGGGATTTTATCAACATGATGTGGTGAAAAGCCGCTAGTACCTAAGATAAGGTGGAGAACCATGGCTCCAACGACAGCAGTCATCATGCAAGTGCAAATAAGGAAGGCGTCTCTGTACTTGAGGGCAGTACTAGGTTGAAACTCGAATATGAAATTGTAGTTAATCCTCGTACCCTTCCACATGAACAGGTTGCATCCGTACATAAACAAGTGCAGGCTCAACAGTGCAAACATGCTGAAAATATACACACACAAAACACACTGTTGTCAAACGTTAATTCTTGACGTTTGCTTAAAGAACGTTAATTCTTGATGAACATGATTATATGTTTAAAGATTGTGAAGTGAGCGGAAGAAGAGGGAGGAGAGTGTAAATAACCTGAAAACAGGGTAGACAGCTTCCATGTAATCTTTTTCAATTGATGGGGTGAACATGCCACTAATATGTGCCAATATTGCATATACACTGAATAATGTTACAAAACTACCCGTAAATAATCCTGCACAAAAAATCACAGCAAGGTGATTTAGAAATTAAGTAAATACTGGTAAAACTGCAAAGCTAACTCATATCGCTTAAGACGCAAAAAAATAAAATAAAAAACTACATTAAGAAAAAACATTATATACTATTTGTGTATATATATATAGTGAGAGAGAGAGAGAGAGAGAGAGAGAGAGAGAGAGACCAACAAAGAAGGTGACCATGTGAGATTCTTTGTTTTGCTGAGGTTTCAAGAACTTCATTGCCTTTTTTCTGTCATCGTTGGTGAAATGTCTAGTGAATATGGATTCTACCTCGTCCATTAGTTTTACCACCTTCATTTATCCCCAAATAACAAATTAATTCAAATAATATATCAAAAAATATGAGTAATAGTACTAATATTACACTAAGAAGAACACTTGAGCACATATTTTCTCTGTTCCAAGAAAATAGTGCAGCCATTTTAAGACCTTGGTTTATTTGCTAACGATTGATATGATGATCACCAAAATCTACTTGAAACAGCTATCAATCAAGTTTGTTACGGAAAGTGATGTTAGTTCCCTGCAATTCTATTAAGTGCAGTAACATCCCTGTATGTTTAGTAAGAAACCTTCAAGTTCGGTTGTTGCTGTGTGCCTCTCTATCTATTATCATCATGCATAACAAAATTTTTAAGGTTTGTTTGACAACTTCAGTTTTCATATTATAAATCGAAAGAACAAAAGAATTTTACGGGCTTGCAAATTCAAAGTTTTGAATTGAGTCGCCGAATATACCTTGTAAGGTTTCATGAGGTCCAATATTGTTGGAAGTCATGACTAATTTTTGTTAGTTTTTTTTTTTGAAATTTGTATATTGTTTTATGGATTATTTTTCGAAGTCAATTAGGAAACAGTTGTGAGGTGGTAATTTTCTAAGTATTTCCATTTGTTATTTTAGAAGTTAAATTAGGTTTTCATTATTTACTTAAATGTTTTTAATTAATTTAAACAAAGTCATGTGTAACGTCACGTCATTAACTAATTTCCTCACATTAAATATAGTTCAAAAATTTATGAATGGAAAAAAAAAAAAAAAAAAAACCTTATCAGAGCTTATGAAAGGCGATCTCTTCACCGCTTTCAGGTAATTGGCCGATGATTCTTGGCTCGATACCTGTTCAAAATATTTGTCTCTAAAATTAGCATCACGGCGGCTCACTAAGACTGTGATTAACAAAATAAATTTATAAGCCAAAAATGATTTCTAAATACATTTCTTAATTTGTTAATGTTACCATAATAGAACAAAGCCATGCCATGCTTAGTTGGAATCTAAAAGGATCATTTTTCATGCTATGCCATACCTTGTCAAACTTCTTGAGTATCTTCACAAAAGCTACCATATTTAGCGAGCTGCAACAAATAAAAGATTGATTAGAAAACTGTTTCGGTTTCACCATCTGCTAGCCTATTACACCGATGGCCGATAACCAAACAAATATATTTACCAGCAAATATTAATTGAGTGTCACGTTGATAACTAACACTCATATATATAATATGCTCATATATTTTTATATGAGCATAAATGAGATTTTAAAGAATTTTGGGGACCCCAGATCATATTTTGACCTTACTATTTCGACCACAGTTAAGATCTAACTCATATATTAGCACACGGATTTCAAATCTTGACCCATTTCTTATATACTCATGTTTTTGGTCATTGGTCGATGATAACATGTCAGCGAATTTTCTCTTTCTAAAACGAATAAATGTGAAAAATACCTGTAGGTTTTAAGTAAAGTAAGGCCTCGATAAAGCTCGACGAAAGCACCTCTAATCATTTTCTCAGCACACTGGATCTTCTTCCGGTTAACAAAGTCTCCTCCTCCTCCACCACCTTCTTTCTTAGGGTTATTTACTAAATCTTCCCAAAGCATAGCTGTTAGTGCTGATATGGTCCCGGTTGGCGTCGTGGCCGGAATATCTATTCTCATCGCCATTTTAGGTTTCCCTTTCTTTGTTTTCGTTCTCGTTCCACCTCCGATGAAATTTATTCCATTCTTTTCCAATGCTGCTATGACATCGCTGTCCTCGTCTCTCCGTGGGCTTTGACCAAATTCACTCGCGGTTTCTGTACAATCAAGAAAATTATTACAAACATGAACTATTTCCTTTTCATCCTTTTTTTTTTTTTTTTGTTTTCTTAATTAATTGAGTAGATCTTGTGAAAAACTAATTTTCTCAAAATTTTATGAAAAAACTAGTTTTCAGCATTGTTTATCACTCTTATTAGTTAGACTTAGCGTTTAAAAACTAGTTTTTCCTTATGTTACGAAAAAAAACTAGTTTTCACAAAATTTTGGCTAATTATTCATATAACATGTCAACGGGAGAAATATACAAATACTACCCTCGTCTCAAGAAAATAAAATCTCATTGTAAATGATTTTTTTGTAATTTCATGAATTTACACAAATATGTTCGTAAATTTAAATTATCTTGAATTACGATTCATAAACCCTAGCCTGTTACATTAATTTTAAGCCGCATCGACCATATATATATATATATATATATATATATATATATATATATATTATTGTATGGGAAAAACCTTTGTAATACGGCAATAGCAAAAGGTAATAATTAATTATCCCACTAATTAAAGTAAGTTGCACTACTAGCGGCTGCAAGTTATTGTAGTAACCACTTTCAGCTAGCAATTCATCTTTTATATACTAGACATCCCAATAATGTTGCCAAAATATTGTACTCCTATCTTTAATTAATTATTATTATTTTAAAAATTTATATTAAATAAATAGTTAGCATAATTTTATCAAAGTAGAAGAAAATAAATCTACAGACTCTTGTGATAAAAATATAAAATACAGTATTGCATGGCTACGTAAGAAATTAGAGCAATAATTGGATGAGTTACCGGAGTCGGAGCTACGACCTGATGAAGAGCAAGAAATTAGACGTCCTAATATTGGTGGCCAAATTATTGTATCTTTAATTATTTTTTTTAAAAGTACATGCAAATATATTTACATTCTTCAAGAACAATATAGCTCTAGTGGTAAAAAATACTCCTATGAAATATTGCATGGCTAGGAAAAAATTAGAGGAATAATTAGATAATAAGTTACCGGAGTCGGAGCTACGACCGGATAAAGAGTAAGACCGGGAAAGGGAAAGAAGTCCGGTACGAGAAGAAGACTTGCGTAAGAGATTGTTTTGACGTCGATCTTTAAGAACTTGCTTGAGATCCAAAAGAATTTGTAGTTGTTTGCTCAATAGATCTCCTCTTTCAAGAAACTCTCCCTCTTTTATCTTGTAGAATTCGTTCACTTTCTTCAGCTCCTCATCCAATTTTTCAAAAAATAACTTTACCTAAAACAAATTATCACATAACAAAATGAGTGAATCTAATAGAAAGATATCAATTTTTTTCTTTCTAATGCTAGGAAAATGAGATTTTTAGGCTTTCAATTGACACTTAATTTTGCTAATTAAAACCGTCATTATATGAGTTAAAACTATCAAGATTACTATTTGTCAAATATGACACAACTTAAAACAACCAAATTGTAAATTGTCTATTTTAACCGACTGACAATTTTATATTTTAACCGACTGACAATTTTATATGTCTCTTTTTAAGAAACTACTTCCTTCTCCTTTTTTTTTTTTTTTTTTTTTTTTTTTTTTCATTTAACGCGATTGATAAGTTTACTTTGATTGGGAAAAGATGGAATAATGAATTCGTTTTAAACATGGGATAGTTTTTGAAAGAAAGTGAATATGACACTAGGATATAAGAAAGGCAAATAATCATGAAAATTAATCACAAATCATAATAGCATTTCTTACTATATTCATTTTTCATGATTCCTATAAATTAAATTTATATTTAATTGTTTAGTTTTTTTTTTTTTTTTGGTTTGTCTTGAAAACTTTAATCATAGTGGTGCAATTCCAAAATAAAATACACCTTAAGATATACTCATTCAGTTCCATTAACACTTTGCACTAATATTTTTCATATTGTCTCGTAACAAATTACACTGAATAAAATGATAAGTTTAAAATATTTATTTATTCACTATATGACAAACTTCTAATGCTAATAACAACTATCCACTTACTATTTTTACGCCTATCTATACTATTTCATTTTTCATACTCTTGCGACCCCTTACCTTTTTAAATTCCCATGTTGAAAAAAATTGGTGAAATTAAAGAATCATAAATGGAATATAAATAAAGCTACACCTCTAAAAGAAAGACGGCGACAAATCTTTTTATTATTAGTTTATTTTTTTTCCTTTCGTATTTAAAGTAAAATACAAAAGGAAGAAAAAATTTACTTCCCATAAGTACCAATTAACTGATTTATAGTAAAAACACAGCACATTTAATGCATCAATTTACCTCGTCTTCTTCCGAGTACAAATGAACAAGTTCATTTTCATCGTCTTGGTCGTCATCATCATCATCATCTTTTTCTTCGTTTTCAACCTCTCCTTCAGGAATTTCACTCTTCACCTACCAAAATAATTCAATAAATAAATAAATAGTTATCAAACATTTGGAGTCATATTCAAATGTTTCTTTTTCCATGTTATAAGCCTTTCTGTTACAACACTCACGCTCATTTTGTGATACCAAAGTGACATCAAACCGTTTTCATTAGCTTTTCAAACGGCCCCAACCAAAATAAAACATGAAAAAGCATTTAACAAAACTAACGGCAACTTAACCATTTTGTGATTTCCAACCACCCCCTCTATCTTACAAAAAATTCACTCCGGTCCCTTTTACTATATATCGTTCTCACTTTCTCTCTCACACACCCCACTTGTTAGAGATAGATTGTGTTGACACTTAGTTAAATGGAAGATGATGTACAAACGAAAAATGATGCAGAAAGCTTGTATAGAACGTATTTTTTTTACTTATTCATCAGGGTGTTGTACTACAACACTCTTGAAGAATATTCCGTTATTAATAAAAAGACAAGAACGAAAACAGAATTTCTACCCTTTTCTACCGTTAACTTTTCCAATCGTTACATCACATAAATAACCGCTAGACATCCCCACACATAACCCATGATCATAGTATATCATGAAACATGTTACCTATCCATTGTAATCATCTCCAAAACAATTTTCCTTTTTTAAAAAAAAAAATCTCCAAAACAATGTTTAAATTTTTAGTTCTTCATTTTTCCTAAGAATAAATCAATCTAATGACTACTAACAACTGTATTTATGAATATTTACCTGATGATTATTTGTTTCGGGTTTCTCCCGAGCATTACAAAGGCGGGGAAGGAGGGAAACCCTTTTGGCAAATGAACGGACAGGATCAAAAATGGAGAGACCGTAATCATGGTTAATTTTTTGGGTATGTAATTTTGATAATCTAGAAATTTTAACCTTCTTGACATGTTTCTTGAGTTGCCAATAGTTGACAAAGGCGTCTTTCCATTCGGGTATGAGTTGAGCTTCGAGTTCCTTCGAGAACTTAACCATGGTTCGTTAATGGTGGAATGGAAAGCGGAGGAAGAACCAGAGAAGGTTAGAGAAGGGAAGGGGAAAGGGGAGGGTATATATAGAAGCTTTAAAGAAAGATGTTTCCGCAAGTAACGTTTTAGTCTTTTAGAGAAAGAGATATCTCACATGAATTAAGAAAGTGAGCAATAGTGTGTGAGCAATAGTGGAAATGTGTGTCCTTGTTAAGCAAATATTAGTGGTACGGTCCTTAGTCATCACTTTATATAGTACTCCCTCTGTCCTATTTTGGTGGAGAATTATTTATTTTTGTAACGATCCCAAAACTCCAACAATAAAAATAATCATTAATCATAAATATATTTTCAAAATACGGGCATCTCAAACGTCAATTCTAACCCTAAAAACATTACATAATAAATGTCATTCAATGCTAACGGCTAGTACAACCCACTATAAGGTTTGCACCTCATTTTGAAATATTCAAAATATCTCAAACGATTCACTTTTATGTTTCATTAGATAAACATATCCAAATCTACTATAATCATCAGTGAATGTTATGAAGTACTGAAATCCTTCCCTAACATTGCTACTCATAGGTCCACATACATCAGTATGTATAAGGCCTAATAAGTCGCCCGCCCTTTCACCAGTTTTGATAAATGGGTCCTTGGTCATCTTTCCAAGTAAACAAGATTCGCATGTCTCATATGATTCATAATCATGTGAGTCTAAAAATCCATCTTTATGGAGTTTAGAAATGCGTTTCTCATTTATATGGCCAAGACGACAATGCCATAAGTAAGTGTGGTTTACATCATTGGGTTTAGATTTCTTGTTAATGTTATAGACATCATTATCACGATTTTCAACATCAAGGATATAAAGGCCATTGAATGAAATAGCAGTACAATAATGCATATCACTCTTGTAAATAGAAAACTTCTTATCACATATAAGAAAATTAAAACCTTCATTATTCAAACTTGAAATCGAAATAATATTCCTACTTAAAGCTGGAATGTAATAACAATTGCTCAAAATAAGTATTAGTCCACTAGGTAAAGTAACTTCATAAGTTCCTACGGCTAATGCAGCAACTCTTGCTCCATTCCCCACACGTAGGTCCACTTCACCATCTTCAAGCATCCTTCTGTTCTTTAGACCCTGCACATTTAAACAAATGTGAGATCCACATCCGGTATCCAATACCCAAGAACTAGAAGAAGATAGGAATATATCTATAACAAAGATATCTGAAGTCGAATCAACACCTTTGCTCTTCTTCAGTGCTTCCTTGTATTTTAAGCAATTTCTCCTCCAATGTCCAATCTCATTGCAATGGAAGCAGACTGCGTCCTCTTGGGACTTGGGCTTAGCCTCTTTGGGTTTGGCAATATTTGCCTTAGGATTAGCAACTTTTGCCTTTCCCTTACCTTTGAAACCTTTCCCTTTGTTAACTATCAATACTTGATCGGTTTTCTTTTTGACAATATTGGTTTCCGCAGTGTTCAACATTTGAACTAACTCGGAAAGGTTCTTATTCATGCCCCCCATGTTATAGTTCATTATGAAATTACTAAAACCTTCGGGCAATGAATTCAATATCATGTCAGTAGCCAACTCTTGGCTAATTGGAAAATCGAGCCTCTCAAGATGCTCGATGTGGCCCTTCATCTTTAGAGCATGAGGACCAACAGCTTGTCCTTCACTCATCTTACATGAGGTTAGGGCCTTAGCCGTGTAATACCTTTCTTGCCTTGCTTGAACTTGGAACATTTCCATCAGTCGATTGTTTAGATCAACTGTCCCCAAGTGCTCAAGATCCTTCTGTTGGTGTAATGCCCTAGGCTTTAGTTATGTTTAACTGAAAACCGTTATGTATCATCTTTATCGTTTATGTTTATTATTTGATTATTATATAGTTTGCATATTTATTGTAATAATCTCCGTCCCTAATTATTAAGAGAATAATTAGTATAATTGTCAATGGATAATCATATGATGATTATATGCATAGAGATGCACATTGAAATTATGGGTACTTGTTAGAGAACAAGTGACTGGACTTGACCCGTATGAGATTTATGTCATGGTCAAATGTCATAAATCTCATAAGGTTACTACATTTAGTCCCTAGACCTGAGATTATCATGACCTTACATATGATGAAAAGTTATGTTTGATTTTAGTCAAACGGTATCTTAACACGATATCTATAAAGGCTATCTTTGGCATGATCGGATTCATGATGGGAAGGATGATAAGTCAAGATGGAATTTGTCCCTCAAAAGAGAACTTTTTTGCTTGGGCCCCTCGATGAGTGATAATGATGAAAGCGTGTGGCCACACCCCAATATGATTGGACTATCATTATACTCAAGATCGAGAAAGCATTGAACAAATACAAGTTGACGTGGACCATGACTTGTGTTCAATATAACATCGTGAGACAAAGGGAGAAATGGAAGTGTACCATTGGAAACGTGAACTCTTACGTTGTGTTATTTGGGTGGACATAATGGCTTGCTAGAGTCCGCTTATGTCTTATGAGGGTCGATATGATCGGACTCATTGCCAACATAATACAATCCTATTGGGTCACACACAAATAGAATGAGTTGGTTGAACCAAGGGAAGAATGATTGAGAGTTTCTGTATTTGGCAACTTATGTCACGCGACATAACTAGCCACTGGCTAGTTATGTCACGCGACATAACTAGCCACTGGCTACTTATGTCGTGCGACATAACTAGCCACAGACGCTTTTTTGACAGCCTGTTCTCCTAATTCGATTAGGAAACATATTTACACTAAAGTAGTATAAATATGTGAGGTCTGTCAACCCTAAGGTCTGGCCGAAATTTTCAAGGGAAAATCATAACAAAATACTCTCAATATTCTTCCATAAGTTTTAGGAATCTAGCAATTCCCAACCCGAGAATTGTTCTCGACATTCATATTTGTGTGGATTACCAAAAGAGGGTCTTAATTTTGTTCAAACAAATCAAAGACCTAGAGTTCAAATCTGAAGATCCAAAGGAGTTGAAGATTCGAAGATTTGAAGATCAAAAGTTTGTGATTACGAATCACATAATTATCCGTTCGATAGCTCAAGACCGGAAAGCAATTTAGGTTGGTAAATTCTATCTCATAGCAATTCAATTTAATCGTATAGAACGGATCCTAGGGCTTCTTGGGTTTTATGTTTTTAATGCTTAATTCCGCTGCGCATGGACCCGTAAAACCCAACAGTGGTATCAGAGCCCCGTTCGTATGGTTAAGTTTGAATTAACATGCTAGAATGATTATATAAATTGTTTATATGTTCGTTGCATGTTTTTGTATGCGATAGAATTTTGATTGTTTATGTGAAACAATGTGAAAATCGTTTTCGAATTATGTTGAATTAAATCTGTAAAAGGGTTGTTTTATATGATTTAATTGCATGTAATCTGAATTGATTGAAATCTGGAAATCCTGCGAACTGGCTACCTATGTCGTGCGACATATTAAGCCAAAGGAGGAAATGCAGTAATACGGCCGGTTATGTCACGCGACATAACTAGCCGCTGGCTAGTTATGTCACGCGACATAATAAGCCAAACCGGCGAGAATCGGTTTGTTCAATTTTTACGCTATTACGTGATTGTGTTTACAATCTGATATGTTGATATGAAAATCTGGATGTTATAAAATTGAGTTTATAAGTCCGCGATAGATTGATTCATTGATATACATGATTAATTGATTAAAATGTGATTTTAATAATTATTGCAATGTATATGAAAACTACGGATGTTATAAAATTGAGTTTATAAGTCCATGCTAGATTGATTCATTAATATGCATGATTAATTGATTAAAATATGATTTTAATAGTTATTGCGATGCATGTTTTATTTGTTCTTACATGTTAAGAATTTTTTTAAATTAGATGTTTAGTTGAAACATGATATTTAGTTTCCTAATATGTTTAGATTTAGACATTGTAAATTTTGGATCTTATGATTGTTTATGGAAACAAGTCATAAAATTTGCGAAATTTAAAAGGAAACTAATTGTTTAAAAAAAGGTAGTGATTATGTTGCCAAATCAGAGTTGATTTCTAATTGTGCATGACTAGGAGAGTTCTGTCTAAGGAAGAGTTGGTACTTAAGTAGTCCTTGTGGCTCACCTATCTTCTTGGGAACTTACCTGGTGCATGATTTTGACTATCTTTCTGACATGCTTATAATCTACCTTTAAAGAACCTTCATTTAACTTTTAAGTTCTTTTATGCCAATCCATGATTAAACACTTGAGACCACTCGGATAGTTTTGGGTGGGCTTGCCATAGCAAGGTGCTTTGATTCTATTCCGTTTGCAAGCAAGATGAGAAAATGGTGGTTCCTATACGTTTAAAGTGGATGAACTTAATTGGGTTATCAAAATGGTTTTGGACCCAAGGCATAAGATGAGATTAAAATATGCTTAGACATATGATGTCTTAAATAAATCTCATAAAAGATCCTAAGAGTCATATACGATATGATTGATGTTTTTCTACCTAATTAGTTTAATCTTGAGCGGTGCGCCATAGCGTACTTGAGATTAAATTAAAGATGGATCTTAGTCCTAAGAGTCATATACGATATGATTGATGTTTTTCTACCTAATTAGTTTTAATCTTGAGCGGTGCGCCATAGCGTACTTGAGATTAAATTAAAGTTGGATCTTAGCCCATTAAATGCATATTATGCTTATTTGCATTAGAAGGTGTATGATTTAGTGGGAGTATTTGTAAAATACACTATTTGCTCTTAAATGATAAATGTGTTGATATTGATATGTGTTCATATAATTTGTATATTTTGTTGTAGAAGTAGCATTACATAATGATAATTGCGATTCGTCCTTATGAAGGACAAAGTTTGAAAGGAACGATACATATAATTTCGATTGGATCGAAGCCTAAAGAATGGTTCTTGGGTAAATGTGTACGTTCTTGACGAATCCGTTCCTATTGAACCCACCGCAAATGTTGCAAGGGCAAATAAGGAAGCAACATTAGAAACATATTGATGATTCGACAATATTGCTTGCCTTGTATTTGCCACCGTGTTTAAAGGCTCTTATGAAGAACCTTGAGCACATGATAACTATTCTTTTGTTCTAGCACACCGCACAAAGGAAATGTTCCAAATGCGAACTAGGCAAAAGATATATGTCGTGGTGAAATCTCTTAATTCATATGATGAAAGAAGGAGCAATCCGCAAATTGTGTTAATGGTTGACACAATAAAAGGGTTCATAAAGGAAGGAAAAGAAGGTAAAACAAAAGTTGCTAAACCTAGGACAAATGTTGTCATAGCCGAAGAGGCTAAACCCAAAGTGTCTCAAAAGGATGCATTTTGCTATCATTGCAATAAGATTGTCATTGGAAGCAAAGTTGCAAGGCTTATTAGGAAGGCCTAAAAGGTGAAGAAGGGCAATATGATTGCTACTACTTCAAGTATCTATATGATAGATATTTTCCTTTCGACTTCTTATTCTTGGGTATATGATACAGGATTGAATCCCACATTTGTTTAAATGTGCAAGGAACAAAGAATAGAAAGCTACTCAAATAAGGTAAATTAAACCTAAGCATGGGAATGGAGCAAGAGTTGCAACATTAGCCATAAGGGACTTATGAAGTCACTTTGCCTTGTGAAGTAGTACTTGTTTTGAACAAGTATGACTACGTTCCGAATTTGAGTATGAATATTATTTCCGTTTCTTAAATGGATGATGAAGGATATAATTTTCTTATTTTCAATAAGAAGTTTTATATTTATTTAATGATATGCCTTATTGTAATGCATATGTCATTGAATGGTCTTCATATCCTTGATGATGAGAAACAAAATAATATTGAAGATATCTATAATATGAATGGGAAATCTAAACCGAACAATATGAACAAACGTGTTCATATGGCATTGCCGGATTGGTCAAATAAATAAGAAACATACATCTAAACTCCATTAACATGGACTTTTAGACTCATATGACCATAAATCATTTGAGGAATGTGGATCTTATTTATTGAGATTATTGACCAAACCACCCTACACTAAGAGTAGTGGGAGGGCTAGTGACTTATTGGTCATTATACATGAGATGTATGTGGACTATTAAGCAGCATTGCTAGGGGAAGATTTCAGTATTTCATCATATTTCACTAAAGACTTATCTAGATATGATTATGTCTATCTGATGAAGTCCAAAGGTGAATCGTTTGAGATGTTTTAAACATTTCAAAGATGAAGTACAAAATAACTTGGCAAAATTACTAAGTACTTCGATTAGATCGAGGTAATGAATATTTGAGCCAAGAGTTTGACAATCATCTCAAAACTATGAAATCGTTTCAAGAGTTGACTCCACCCGAACACCACTATGTATGGTGTGTCTATAGGAGGAAGTGAACCTTGTAGGACATGGTTCGTTCGATGATGTGTCAATTAGACTTTCCTATTTCCTATTTCCTTTTGAGGATATGCATTAGAAATAATGCGGTTACACTGAATCGAGTCCCTACTAAATCGGTTCCTAAGGCCCCACATGAGATGTGGCATGGAAGAAAACTTAGTTTGTCTTTCATGAAGATTTGGGGTTGCGAATCTTATGTAAAGAGACTTGTCTCTTATAAGTTAGCACCAAATCTGACAAGGTTATTTTCGGATATTGATTTTACAATCACAAAGAGAACAAAATGTTTGTTGCTCTACATTTGATTTGTTTCTTGAGAAATAGTTTCTCAAATAAAGAATCTAGTGGGAGTAAAATTAATCTTGAAAGAAGTTCAAGAACCCGAAAATAATATGGAACCAAGAGTAGAGACAGAACCAAGTTCACAAAGGAGTTGTGAAACCGGTTCAAGATGCACAAGTCCATCGTAGATTGGATAGGTTACGATCCGAACTCAAGAAATAGTGATTTCTCGTTGCGGAAAGTGATGAAGTGGAAGTCATTAAGAATGATGATCCTACTTGCTATCAAGAAGCGATGTCCTCTCCTAATTTGGATAAATGGTTAGGAACCATGGAATCCAAATTACAATCCATGTTTAACAATCAAGTTTGGAACTTGATTGGGCTACCTAAAAGTGTAAAAACTAAAGGGTGCAAGTAGGTCTTCAAAGACCGACATGGATGTGAAGGTGTATACTTTCATGACTAAGGATTGTAACAAAGGGATTTAGGCAAATTCATAGTATTGACTATGTTGAAACCTTTTCGCCGATTACAATGTCGAAGTCTGTTAGAATTTCAATTGCCATTATCGCATATTGTGACTATGTGATATGACAAATGGAAGTCAAACGACTTTCTTTAAATGGAAAGATTATTAAGGATGTGTATAGTACACAACCCGAATAGTTTGTCGATCCAAGAAACTCTAATAAAGTATGCGTATTTGCAAAAAAAGATCCATAAGATGGGTTGAAGCAAGCTTAAAGGAATTGGAATCTTCGTTTTGATGAATTGGTCAAAGAGTTTGACTTTATTAAGTACGAAGATGAACCTTGTGTATGCATGAAATTCAGTGGGAGCATGGTATTATTTCTATTGTTTATTACAATGATATCTTACTCATTGGAAAAACAAGTTCCGACACTTAAGACTGTTAAGTCTTGGTCAAGGAAAGGTTTCTCAATGAAAGATATGGGTGAAGCCGCTTACATCCTTGGCATCAAGATCTATAAAGATGGATCTAGAAGGATAAATTGGTTTGAGTCAAAGTGTTCACATTGACAAGATTCTTAGAAGAGTCTAAGAAGAGTAGCTTGTCAATGGGTCATGGTATTTCTCTTAGCAATATTCATTGTCTTATGACAAGCGATGAGCAAAAAGGGAATGAATGAAGTTCCATATCTTTGCGGCACTTGGATCTGTCATGTATGCCATGATTTGTACTAGACTCGGCGTCTCGTATGCTATAAGCATGATGAGTCGATACCAATCTGATCTGTTGAGAACCTATGGATGGCAGTCAAGATGATCCTAAGTACTTAAGAAGAACTAAGGACACGTTCTTGGGATTTGAAAGATTGGAAGTTAATCTTGTTGTAAGGGTTACAAAGATGCTAGCTTCCAAACTGACAAAGTTATTTTAAAATCGCAATTAGGATTTGTGTTTGTGCTTATAAGAGGTGCAATTTTGATTGGAAGAGTTCCAAGCAGAAATTGTAGCCGATTCTACTACTAAGGCCATATTTTAGCAACATATGATGTAGCTGAAAGAGGCAGTTTGGATCAAAAGTTCATTTAGTGTTTTGAAAACACTTCCAAGTGTTTTCCAAGTATCACTAATCCGTGGAACTTTGTTGTGATAATTATGGTGTCATTTGTGCAAACAATGGAACCAAAATCACAACGGTGATCCAAACACTCACTTAGACGTTCTTCGAGGAATTCATAAAGAATGAGAAGACGTTAAGATATACAAAATATCAACCGATGATGACATAAGGGATTCACTTACAAAGACCCTCTCATAGGCAGAAGCATGATGGGCATGTTAGATCCATGAGTATTCGATACATAAATGGAGCCTAGTGCAAGTGGGAGACTGTTGGTGTAATGCCCTAGGCTTTAGTTATGTTTAACTGAAAACCGTTATGTATCATCTTTATCGTTTATGTTTATTATTTGATTATTATATAGTTTGCATATTTATTGTAATAATCTCCGTCCCTGATTATTAAGGGAATAATTAGTATAATTGTCAATGGATAATCATATGATGATTATATGCATAGAGATGCACATTGAAATTATGGGTACTTGTTAGAGAACAAGTGACTGGACTTGACCCGTATGAAATTTATGTCATGGTCAAATGTCATAATTAAATCTCATATGGTCACTTCATTTAGTCCCTAGTCCTGATATTATCATGACCTTACATATGATGAAAGTTATGTTTGATTTTAGTCAAACGGTATCTTAACACGATATCTATAAATTCTATCTTTGGCATGATCGGATTCATGATGGGAAGGATGATAAGTCAAGATGGAATTTGTCCCTCGAAAGAGAGATGTTTTGCTTGGGCCCCTCGATGAGTGATAATGATGAAAGCGTGTGGCCACACCCCAATATGATTGGACTATCATTATACTCAAGATCGAGAAAGCATTGAACAAATACAAGTTGACGTGGACCATGACTTGTGTTCAATATAATATCGTGAGACAAAGGGAAAAATGGAAGTGTACCATTGGAAACGTGAACTCTTACGTTGTGTTATTTGGGTAGACATAATGGCTTGCTAGAGTCCGCTTATGTCTTATGAGGGTCGATATGATCGGACTCATTGCCAACATAATACAATCCTATTGGGTCACACACAAATAGAATGAGTTGGTTGAACCAAGGGAAGAATGATTGAGAGTTTCTGTATTTGGCAACTTATGTCACGCGACATAACTAGCCACTGGCTACTTATGTCATGCGACATAACTAGCCACTGGCTACTTATGTCGCGCGACATAACTAGCCACAGACGCGTTTTGACAGCCTGTTCTCCTAATTCGATTAGGAAACATATTTACACTAAAGTAGTATAAATATGTGAGGTCTGTCAACCCTAAGGACTGGCCGAAATTTTCAAGGGAAAATCATAACAAAATACTCTCAATATTCTTCCATAAGTTTTAGGAATCTAGCAATTCCCAACCCGAGAATTGTTCTCGACATTCATATTTGTGTGGATTACCAAAAGAGGGTCTTAGTTTTGTTCAAACAAATCAAAAACCTAGAGTTCAAATCTGAAGATCCAAAGGAGTTGAAGATTCGAAGATTTGAAGATCAAAAGTTTGTGATTACGAATCACATAATTATCCGTTCGATAGCTCAAGACCGGAAAGCAATTTAGGTTGGTAAATTCTATCTCATAGCAATTCAATTTAATCGTATAGAACGGATCTTAGGGCTTGGGTTTTGTGTTAATTTTATGCTTAATTCCGCTGCGCATGGATCCATAAAACCCAACAGATGGATCATTGCCTTCCGTCGTTCTTGAGCTTGGAGACAGTCAATCGTCTTTTGAATTACGGGAGCCTCAAGGATAGTCCCTCTTCTTCTGGCAATGGCTGAATGGGTTTCAAAATGTGCCGATCTTGAACTGAAGGGGTATTATTTAGTGAGGGTGAGGTAATTGTTCTCCTAAGGGTGAAGGTTTCAATCGCAGTCCCTACCGGATGATCCGGACGAGATTAAGTCTTCGTTGCTTGCTTAAGCTTACTTTGAGGAAGATCCATGCAAATTCATCGAACAACGAGAAGGTGAGGACGAAGGAAGGTATGTGAGCATATGGGGAACGAGGTGGGGAGTTGGTGAGCCCCACTCTGGGAAGGATATCAGCCGATTTTTTCACTCTGATCAATTCAAACATTAGCCATTTCAAAGCGTTGGTCGGTGAGCAGCACAAGTGATCGTTTGGAATAAGACCATTTCAATTGAGTGTAACGTGGGTGTACTAGTAATGTCTCGAGTCTAGCAAGAATAGAAACAAAGATTTTACCACTGCAAAGCAAAAACTGGTCCAACTTGGACTCGACAGACTCATGTCCGACAGTGGACATTCTAGACCTTACGAGGACTGATCGACTGCATCAACATTCGGACGGGAGGAAGGGTATCGTTGCCATCGGTGCGGTGAGGACCCTTCTCAATCTTTCTGTCCTTCACAAATCGCCCTCCTTAGCTTTAACAATCTGAGCAAGTAACCGGGCCTCACGCTTGCGAGGAAAAACAACTTCAAAGGTAGCTCGTCACTTTTCGATTGACACACCATTTACACTCTGCTGACCCATGGGCTACGAACTTCCAGACTGGTGGGCCATAATCTTCTCTACACCGAGCCTTTTGGATTTCGAATCAGATGGATGACCACTCGGGCACTTGAACTGTTTCTGCCTCGGGAATATGGACCAATGAGCGCCGAGAATGAGAGCGCACACCCAACTTGCCGTAGCCTTGGAGCGGAAAGAGCGTGTATAGACGGAGGGTGGAGAATCTCGAGGAGGTACGGGAGAGGGAAGAATACGGAAAGGGATGGACTCATGCAACACTTTATTAATCTTCATGTAGAAATCGGTGGCTTTTAAGTCCTAGGAACGGTTGGGAAAGGCTAATCCTTTATTTCACACAATCTAGACCTCGGGGGAACCTATCGACACATCATCCAAAAATACACCAAATGCGTTGAGTCAAAATTAATAATAGGCAATCATACCTAATCAAAACCAAAGCATTTATGGGACGGACGAGCAGCCCCAATTTCTGGAAAAATTTGGGCAGCATAACGGGTATTCCTGAAGAATTTCAAGGAAAAATCCGGCATGACCTCTCGTCGGTGCACGTTGACAAAGCGACATGATCTCTCGTTAGAACATGCCGTGTGAACGACATGTCCTCTCGTGAAACCATGTTGCGATGGCAACATGCCCACACGTGCTAGGGTTTTGGGAAAGGTATGAAGGTCTATAAAATTTTTTGAAACAACTCATTTTAGTGTATTTGAAAATGGCGTGTCAAAAACCAACCGTTTTGGGTAAGCTTTAAATGTGTGGTGCCACCTATAACGCACTAGGGAGATAGGTTTGATATTAGGCGCTCAAGCGTAGGAGAATATTATCACCGTCCGCGAAGCCGTCAATCGCACCCGAGGGTTCTAGATCTACGTGGTGTGGTGTGCGGGATGTCTATATTCCTTTATTTGCGAAAATGATTTTTCATTTATTCATTTTATTTATTAAGAAAAAGAAAAACACACACACAACTCTCAAGGAAGAAAAAGAACAACAGTCATCTGAGCAATCTCTTTCTTGATTCAAGGGACTGCCCTCAAACCAGAACCTGAAACCTGTCCAGTGACTAAACCTATCGCGTGACACAGGACAGCAAGAGACAAAGCTGTCGCACGACTAAGGAAGTCACTGAACCATACTCCTGCAAAACTGAGATTAACCCCTGCCTCTCGTTGGCAAGGGATGAAAGCAACCAGCAAAGCAACAACAGATAAACCACAAACAACACACAAAGGCATACAAATTGTAAGATCTCATAAAATTCATGTATCACACATGATTATCAAGGATGCACATAGAATGAATACATTGGATGTCTAAACGAACGAAAGCATGACCCACTTAGTTTTGAAAAAACAGGTTTTCAAAAAGCATTAGTCCCCAGCGGAGTCGCCACTGAATGTGCGCTCGCCCGAAAATCTAGTTTGTTTGAAAAAGGAGTCGCCACGCCATGCTTTTAGAGGTGCACTTTGAAAAACCATTTGAAAGAGAGTGGGTTCGGGGGTCAGGTTACGTGTTGGGAAGAACCGAGAGTTCACCCAACACGCCTCGTCCATAGACGAGTCTTTCTAATCTAGACATCCAAACAATTCAAAGAAACGTGCAAACAATGATAATAGACAAGTGCAATAAACACGAATTTTATTGAATAAGAGAGATCATTACAACTTGTAGACCAATTGTCCGGGAGGCCACATCCCTTTACGGCCCGACAAGAACGATTACAAGAGAAAACGGGTCCTCTCGCAAAGGATCACATCTGTCGCGTGACATAGGACTCCCTTGTCCCGATATGTCGCGTGACATCAATGGTCACCTTGCAGAGGCTCACAACCAAACAGATCACCAAATCTCCAGATGAAATAAACAAAACCAGATCTAGGAACTGAACAACATAAACATAAAACTAAATGCTAAAACAACTAACTAAAACAAGCTACAACTGAAATATGGTCCCTGCAGATGGTCACGACATGTCGCGTGACACAGGACTCCTCATGTCCAAATGTGTCGCGTGACATATGTTTACCATCTGCAGGTACCTCGCAAACTGAGATGCAGATCTAACAAATACACAACAATTATATCAGAAACAGTAAGAACAATACGAATTAAACACGAATCGATCAAAGGAGTGTGGATATAGAAGATCCACACTCCCTTGATGTCCAAATTGCAAATCCAAGTAAATCACATCATAATCAAGCAATGGTACTCAAGTATAAGCTATTTAAACAGAGAGATTGCAGTTGCCACTTGATAATCCGAGGCAGATGGAGCCTGATTATCAAGTGAAGAAGGAGAGAGAGTAATTAAAACAAATAAATGAGAGAGAGGGAGAAGAGGAGAGAGAGTTACCCTTGTAGTCCTCAACTCTTACACCAAGTTAGGTGTAGGAGTCTTCAATTCAACTTCTAGACGGAGATCTGAGCACGAACTGAGAGCTGAATTCAGAGGTTTCAAGTGTGTAGGGAAGTAGAGAGGGAATTGGGTTGAAGAGAGGTGAGAGGTGAGGGGAATTGGGTGGTTTTGGTATGTGAGAGAGAGAGAGAGGAGGTTTCTGGGGTGATTTGTGCATGGTTTCGTTAGGAGGCTAAAATTCGGATCCAAAACTGAGAGGGGTAGGGTCTTATTTATAGCTGCAGTCTATGGTCACTTTGTGTCGCACGACGTAACGTAACCACTTTCCATGCTTCGACTTGTCGCGCGACACAAGGTGACCATAACCGTTTCTGGCGCCAAAACTGATTCTGGAACCTTTCTAGGTAATACCCAAAAAGTCCAAAACAGTTTTATTCTCTTTAGGTCCTTTAACTCGAGCAAAGTACAAAAAAGTACTTCCTTCACGTGAAACTTATGAAATGTTTCCGGAAGTCTCGGAATGGACCGGGAATTTACCAAAACGCCCCTTAGTGCAATTTTATCATTTAAAATGCACCTAAAAAGGGATCGCGGATTGGATTGGAGTACTTACACCAATGACTCTCCCATGATCTCTCAGCCTCATATAAACCAAACCAATTTCAACCATAGCAAGCCTACTGAGGAAGATGAATTTGATGCCTTTGCTAGGAATTATAGAAATTTCAAGGACTTTAAGAGATCCCAACAACTTCACAGCTAATCATTCCACCCCAAATCCTCATCCTTTCAAAGATTTGGAAATTTTCAAAGATCTAGCCAAACCTCAACCTCAACCGATGGCAAAAATGCTCAAGGTGAGCTTGTTTGCTACAACTGTAGGAAACCTGGCCATTTCGCCTCTAAGTGTCCTCAACCGAAATATGAATTTTTGAGGAAGAAACCCTTCATAAGCTTAGTAGCCGAGGAAGGGACAGAAAAGGCTATGCCAGTTTGGTTTGAAACTGACTCTGAAAATGAGATTGCTGATTCAGATGAAGATGCTGATGTTAGCTTTGTTGCTATTGATGGAACCGATGATGGACACATCTCTTTACCGTCACCAATCTTTAGACACCCCAACTCCATTGACCAGTCAACACACAATGACACAACCATACCAGTGAGATCTCCTCTGTCATATTTTGACGAACCTATACCTAGGGCAGATAACCCTTACAACTTCAAAATTCAGAGTATAGGTGGAGCTCTCTACGGTCAATGCAAAACCGCTCCCACTCTCAGACCTCTGATACAACTATTACAACAGACCATCCAAACACAGGCTCAACCGATCTCTACTCAACAACATGTGCTTGAACCCCGACCGATTCAATTCAAGAAGATCCTAACCGACATAAGCCTCCAACTGTAGCGTTGATATTTTTATTGAATAGCAGAGTTGCCACTTATTATTTATTTAGGAAAATAATAAGAAAAACCTCTTTGATTATTAAAGAGATTTGAGGGTTCGGGGGTTAAGTTATGGAATGGGAAGGTCGAGGAGCACCCATTCCACCTAATTTGGAGATCGGTCTTGCCAATTGAGTATTATCAATCTTTTCAATTACTAATTAAATAAAAGAACAAGAAAACCCTAATCAATTTCTTGATTAGGAATGTCGGATTGTATGCTTCGAGATCGCCTCCATTGATTGAAGGGACTCTGGGCTAATCCTTTTGATGGAATTACACTACTCTAAAAGCCAATAGAGAGGGGTTGAGAAGAAGAGAATAAAAGTGAAGGAGTTTACCTAGATTTTGGAAAGTATTTGATTTAGAACGTGGTTCTAAGATGTCTTCTCGATCGAGAAATGATTCGGGCAGAGTTCCGCCTTAATTCTAGGCTTGAGCCTTGATGTTCGTCAATCAACGTGGTTGATGGACGAATTTAGGAGTTATTTGTGAGTGATTTAAAGGAGTCTTTCGTGGAAAGAAATCAACAAATTGTGTGTGTTGTCTATTTTCGATCGGGGATCGGGGACCTCTGAAATACTGAAAGTCATCAAGTATTTATAGGGGTTTAAGAGGTGGATGAATGACTTGGTCACCAATATTAGGAGACTCAAGTGGATTGGGACTCCTCCCAAGGAAGCTTCCAGAACCCTCTAGTTAGTAGAGACCCGGATTAGATGATATTTATCGAGAAAAGAGGTTGAAACGGATAAGGAAAGTGATTCTGCACATCCTGCAGAGGGGTTGTCTCGGGCGAGACATGTATATCCCACGTGGGACAACAAGTCAAATGACCATTTTGTCCTCTTCAGTTGTTCCGTTAGTCAGTTAAGTCCAAAACTAACGAGGTTAGTTAGAAACTTAACAAAACATGACGAAACTGATATGCTTTCATCAAAACACAAAAGAGAGACAAAGAGTAGTGCAATCATGTAATTATTGGTTCAAAATGGGGTGTCTACACCAACCGACATCCTCCTTACCAAATTTTGATCCTAACTTTGAACCATCATCCTCAACCTCTCGGCCTACTATTGACCAAATGCCCAACATGTCAAAGTCTGAAATGGCAGAGGTGATAAATGAGCTCTTCACTGATTTTGAAAAACTAAATGATGTTCACAAAGTTATGGATGTTGATCTTAAAAGAATTAGAACTGAAAATGACTCTTTGAAAGCTAAAATAAAAGTTTTGAAAGAAAGTAAGCAAGAGTCTGATCATTTAAGAAAAGAAAATCAAGAACTCACTGAAAGACTAAACATCTGTCTTTGTCAAATTGCTGATTTAGTTTCAAGAAACAATTCTCTCTCCAAGACAATTGATTCTTATTCTAAATCCAGTGCTGCTGTTGAGACTATCCTAAAAGATCAAATGTCTTTTAGAGAACCATCTGGAATAGGATTTAACTCCAGCAGTAATGACATCAAAGATAAGCCAGTTGTTGAGTCTGTCACTGAAAACTTGATGGATAAGTTTGATGATACTCAATCTGACCTGCTAAAGAAAAGTTCTCCTCGAACTTTTGGTGCTGTCCCACTCACCTATCCTAAGGTGAAGGAACAGACCAAGGTCAAGAAGGTTGACAAGAACAAAACCCAATGGGCTAAGGTAGCTGATCCTAAGCTGGGACCCTATGTCCCACTTGGTGATGGTGACAGCAAAGTTGGAATTAAAATTTACAGGTCAAGATTCTTTGGTTTGGAATCCTCAACCGTAAAGCAAGCGCAGCCGGACAAGGAGCAAACCGTCGAGACATACATCACCGGCAGCGACGCTCCAACCGGTAAGAGTTCTTCAACCGATAAAGGAATTTCCAAATCCATGCAACCGGCCAACAAAGGAAAAATCAACACCTTTGTGCCCAAAGTTTTTGTTTCTGCTCAAACTTCTGATCCTTCTGAAGCATTAGGCAAATTGAATATCAACTCATCCAAACCCTCACAGCCTTCTTCAAATAAATGTTCAAATTGTGGATTTATCTGTCACAATGCTTATGAATGCCTCTTGAAGCACCTATCTGGACCCAATGAGTCTCAAAGCTTAAGTGGTGGCCAGGTATGGCTGCCCTAAGAGGAACTAACTCTTTGGACCCAAAAGAATAAGGGGACCATAAGCTTATTGTCTTATTTCAGGAATACTTTATGGCCTCAACCGATGCAAGTAAGGATGTTTGGATTTTGGACGGTGGATGCTCATGGCATATGGCCCGGCCATGCTGATCTCCTTACCTATCTTGAAGAAGCATCAGGTCCTCCAGTTGTCTTTGGTGACAACGCAAAGGGTAAAATAGTCGGTCGTGGATCCATCAAAAGAGGTACAGTCACTGTATAGAAGGTATCTTTGGTGGACGGTCTAAAACACAACCTTCTCTCCATATCACAATTTTGTGATAGAGGTGTGCATTGTATTTTCAATTATTCCAACTGTTATGTGAAAGACATTGCTACAGGAGAAACCTTACTCACTGGACAAAGAAAAGATAACATATATGCTATAGATTTAAATACTGTTTCTAGTGTTACTAATGTTTGTTTTGTAGCAAAGAACATCAGTGAGAATTCATGGCTATGGCACAAGAGACTCAGTCACTTGAACTTCAAAAACCTATCCAAGCTGGAAAATGCAAATTTGGTCATCGGCTTACCTCAAGTGTCTGCTGATCATGGAAGGAAATGCAGAGCCTGCCAACTAGGAAAGCAACATAAAGAATCATTCCATAGCAAGCCCTGCATGTCCACATCTAAGTGCCTTCAGATGCTACATATGGATCTGTTTGGCCCCACAACAACTGCCAGTTTAGGGGGAAGCAGATATGCCTTGGTTTTTGTATACGATTATTCAAGATATACTTGGGTGGAAACCTTTACCTCCAAAGATGACACCTATGATGTTGCCACCACGCTGTTTTGTCTACTTTAAACTAAAAAGGAGAGTGACATCATCAGTATGAGATCCGACAATGGAACGGAGTTCAAGAATAATGGCATTGATCAGTACTGTGATGATCACGGAATCGACCACAACTTCTCAACCGCTGGAACACCACAACAAAATGGTGTTGTTAAGAGAAAGAACAGAACTTTGATCGAAGCTGGGAAAACAATGATATCTGAAGCATGGCTACCCAAGTACTTTTGGGCTGAAGCTATCCACACAGCATGCTTCACTCAGAATCGGTCACTAGTCAACAAGTTTCACAACAAGACCCCTTATGAGCTTTGGCGTGGCAGAATTCCCAAAATCAGTTTCTTCAAGATATTCGGCAGCAAGTGTTATGTTTACAACGGTAAAGAGCATCGAGGTAAATTTGATGAGAAAGGCGATGAAGGCATCTTTGTTGGTTACGCCAAGCACGGTAAGGCATTTAGAGTTTTTAATAAACGTTTGTTGAAAATTGTTGAATCTGTTCATGTTACATTTGATGAATTTGATTTGCTATAGTCTGACAAGGCTCCAAATAGTACTGATAATTATGGTGTTTTTGAGACAGGTGAATCCAGCAACCCCAACTCCAATCAAACCACCAGTAATAATGCAAATCAACCTCCAGCTCAGCATTCAGTTCCAAGTGGTGTAACCAGTAGAGCTCTAGTTGATGACTCATTCTTCCCTCAATTGGTCAGAAATACCAATGTTCAACATTCTTCAGCCGATTCCCTACTAGCTAGTCACTCTACAATTGTTCCTTTTACACCACCTGAACCTGAACCAGTTTCAAACATTCATATACCATTTCCTTCACCATAAACTGATCGGTCAGCCTTACCTCTCCCTAACTGATCTCCCCAACCGATCACACCTCCCTCAACCGATTCTGCTCCTTCCTTAGAAACCCTGAGACAAGAATCGATCAGGCAAGACCTTCCTAGAGAATTGAGATCAGTTAGAGATCACCCAATAGAAAATGTGATTGGTGATGTCTTTGGTCCAAGATTGACTAGAGGCCAGTTGAGGAGTATGGAAGAATAACATGGTCTATTCTCCTCGGCTATGGTCTCAAATATAAAACTAAAGAAGGCGAAGAAGCCTTTGAATGACCCCAGCTGGGTAGAAGCTATGCAAGAAGAGCTTAACCAGTTTGATAGATGCAAAGTATGGAAATTAGTGCCTAGACCTAGTGATCAGACAGTGATTGGAACGAAATGGGTTTTTAGAAATAAATTGGATGAGTCTGGAAAAATAACAAGGAACAAAGCAAGGTTAGTGGCAAAAGGGTACACACAATAAGAAGGCATAGATTATGATGAGACTTTTGCCCCCATAGCTAGACTAGAAGCCATTAGGTTATTTCTTGCCTATGCAGCCTATAAGGAATTTAAGTTATACCAAATGAATATGAAAAGTGTCTTTCTTAATGGAGAACTTCAAGAGCTTGTTTATGTAGGTTTGAAGACTCCAAGAAGCCTAATCATGTCTACTGGTTAAACAAAGCTTTGTATGGCTTCAAGCAAGCACCCAGAGCATGGTATGAAACCTTCTCCAAATTCCTACTTAGTGAGAAGTTCGAAAGAGGTAAAATCGATACCACCTTATTTATTGCTAAGCGTAATGGACATTCATTGTTAGTTCAAATATATGTTGATGACATTATTTTTGGATCTACTAACGAAAAATTATGCGAGAGATTTGAGAAACTTATGCAGAGCAAGTTTGAGATGAGCATGATGGGAAAGCTAACATTTTTCCTTGGACTTCAAGTCAAACAAACTCAAGAAGGAATCTTTATCAATCAAGCCAAATACACCAATGATCTTATCAAGAAAATTGGTCTTGATTCTGCTCATCCTCAAAGCACTCCAATGGCCACCAATGAACACCTTGATAAAGATGAGTCTGGTAAGAAAGTAGATATGACACTCTACCGAGGTATGATAGGATCTCTACTTTACTTAACCGCTAGTAGGCCAGATATCATGTCTGTCGTATGTGTATGTGCTAGGTTTCAAGCCGATCCTAGAGAATCACACATTCAAGCTGTTAAGAGAATTATTAGATATCTTGTGGGAACTGCTAACTTAGGTTTATGGTACCCAAAAGATTAATCCTTTACACTAATTGGCTATTGAGATGCTGATTTTGGGTCACAATGAAAAGTACTAGTGGAACCTGTCAATTTCTAGGTAACCGACTGGTTTCCTGGTCGTGCAAGAAGCAAGCTTCAACTTCCACTTCTACAACTGAGGCTGAGTACATAGCTGCTGAGAGTTGCTGCTCACAAATTCTATGGATGAAGCAACAACTGGTGGACTATGAAATTCCTCAAGAAGTGTGTCTCATCTACTGTGCAACGCCTCTGCCATCTCAGTCTCCAATAATCCTGTGATGCATTCCAAGACAAACCACATAGACATCAAATACCACTTCCTCAAGGATCATGTTGAAAAGGGTAATATTGTTCTCTTAAAAGTTCATACTAATTATCAGTTAGCTGATATTTTGACAAAACCCTTAGACATTAAAAGATTTGAATTCCTTAGAGGAGAACTAGGCATGATTGATATTCGTTGATAAAATTGTGCTAACTTTGCTACTTGTGCAAGCTATCAACCGATCAAAAGGTGATTCCAATTTTTCCTTCATAATACCATTGCTGATTCAATCTAACCGATGGCAAAGCTGCTCTCAACCGGTCATTGCACCTGACCGATCATTTCTCTCAACCGGTTACAAGTTGTAACCGGTCAAGCCTTCAACCGGTCAATTGTTCAACCGAAGAACTGCGGTCGGATCGAAAATCCAAGTTCATTTTAACCGGCTCGTTTCTGTACCTGCTGTCATACCTGTCTTGTCAGCCGTTTTGATCTGACAGCATAGTGAGCTGTCTACAACCTTTCCTTTCCTAGGTAGATCAAAATTTTAATTTTGATCAAAAAGATAATCTCTGTATCATTCTTAATTCTTATTTATCAAAAATGTTATCTTTTTGTTCATTATTGTGTTATAGTTTAACTGCTGCACACACGTACCTATTTTTATGCCTCCATATTTAAAATCGTGTTTAAAATATTTAATTATCTGTGCAAAACGGTTAAAACGTTTGAACCTATTTTGTTTCTCCCAACAAAACCCCTTCGCCTTCTACTCTCTCTCTCTCCCTATAAAAGGTTTTTCAAAAGCAACATTTAAATTTTCGAAACAAGAATTCTCTCTCTCTACCTGCAAATTCAAATTTTCAACCGGTTAAGGATTCTTTTTCCCTCAAATTTCTTCAAGATTCATCCATGTTTGTTCAAATCATCATCTATTCTTCATCAATATTCAAACGATTTATGGTAATATTTTCTATAAATTCAAAAACTTTCTAAAGTCATGAATATTAATGTTTAGAGCATTCACAACTTTCTAAGTTATGAACTTCCTCTTTTTTGTCTATTTTTTGTTCTAACTTAAAATGTTGGTTTAATGTTTGATTTCTACAGATGGCTCCCAAACCTTCATCCCCTAAGAAAGACATTTATGGAGGTTACATTCTTCAAACCTTCTTCGATTCTGAAAAAGGAAAGTTGCTTCAAGCCCTTCTGATGGGAGCTGGTGTTCTTCCTTTTCTGATGCCAGGTGGGAACGAAGATATTATGTATGATTTGGTTAATGAGTTGTTCGATAATGGTGATTTGGATGATGAAGTCAAGAATGGTGAAATGTCTGCTATTTCTTCAACTGTTGATGGCGTTCTGGTCATCTTTAACCCTTCCTCCATAATCGATGCTTTTCCATCCCTCTCCGCAACTGGTCCCTCATCCATTACAATGAAAAACATGGAGCTTGATTGGTCTCAAGTTAGGGGAACCGAGCCATTCGTTACCGGTGAAGGTAATAAGAAGGCAGATCTGGATGCTTTGCATTATGCCTTAGTCGAGGTAGTTGACCGGTGCATCATCTGCTGGTCAGACTCACACCATTGTATTATAATGATTCAGTGGGAAGCAATGGCAGCTATAATCCTTTATAAGAGTTTCAACTGGTGCTCATCATTTATAGAATTATCTTGATGGCTTTCAAAAAAATTCAGAAGGCGAAACCATTGGCTAGACCAAACAAAGCTAGGCCTTGTCATTATCTACTTATCAGTAGGGTATTGAGAAGAATACCTGTTATGCTAGCTCCCTCTGTCGGTCAGCCCAGTTATCCTCAATCTTTCAGCAAAGCCTTTGACAAAAATGATCAAGCTAGGATTGCAAGAGAAGCTAAGCCATCAACCGGTGTTGCTGCTGCAACCGGTAAGCCCTCAACTGGTGCTCGACCGGTGGTTGAAAAGAAAAAGATTCATAAGCCCAAGCCAAAAGTGAAGAAAACCGATGTGCCTCAATTCTCTCAACCGGCCACCACTCTACCTGCTAAGAGAAAGCCAACCGATGATCCTAAACCGACCACTGCCCCAGCCAAACCTACTGCCTCTTCTACCTCTACCAAACCGGCTGAACCCTGAACCTCACCTCCTATAAGGCCAAGAAAACTCCCAGAAAAGCATCCTATCAACCTTCAACCCAAAAATCCCATATACCATCTTCTACCAAATCGATCACAAAAATTCCCCTCTCAGCTGGCAAAAGAAAATGTTGAGAGAAGGAAACAAATTGAAACCGATCTAACCACCTTTGTCCCCTTCATCCCTAAACGGCTGTTCAATCATAACATCTTGACAGATGAGGTTCCTATAATCGGTCATGCCTCAAACCCATCGGTCAAGAGGTGCCAGCCGATCAGAAACCCAACTTTTCATATCTTCCATTACAGCCCATGGGCAATCAATGCTAAATTTGCCCCTTCTCCAAAATGGTTTACCCCATAGATCATTTCCCACCATTCATCAGGAGATTACTTCAATTTCATGAGATCAACAAGAATTTTGTCCCCATCGGTGAATTTGTGATTATGTTGATTTTGACAACACTCATGAAGCCAAGGGAATTTACTTCAGCAAACTCTGCCTCTTAAGTGATTATGACATCTCCCTGACCAAGTCAAGTCTTATCAAGTTATATAACCGATACTTTGATCATCTTCCTAATTTTTGGAATGCTATCTACCTGTAGACACCCCATTCTGAACCCATAATCTCATGATTACACTACTCTTCGTCTCTCTTTTATGTTTTGATGAAAGCATATCAGTTTCGCATGTTTCGTTAAGTTTCTAACTAACCTCGTTAGTTTTGGACCTAACTGACTAACGGAATAACTGAAGAGGATAAAATAGTCCACCGACTAGTTGTCTCGCACGGGACATACTTGTCTCGCGCGAGACAACCCCTCTGCAAGATATGCAGAATCACTTTCCTTCTCCGTTTCAAACTCTTTTCTTGATAAACCTTATCAATCCGGTTCTCCAATCATATTTGAGTTCTGGAAGCTTTCTTGAGTCTCCTAATCTAGGTGACCAAGTCATCCATCCACCTCTTAAACCCCTATAAATACCTGATGGATTTCAGTATTTCAGAGGTCCCGGATCCACAATCAAAAATACACAACACACACATTTTGTTAGTTTCTCTCCCTGAAAGATTCCTACAAAATCACCCCAAAATCACCTAAAGTTTGTTTATCAACCTTGTTGATCAACAAACATCAAAATCCGAATCAAGGATTGAGGCGAAGCTCTGTCTGCATCAAGATTTGACTCTCATATTGAGTCGAAACTCTGCCCAAATCTCTTCTCGACCGAGAAATATTAGAACCCCGTTCTAGATCAAATACTCCCTAAACAAGGTAAACTCCTATACTTTTATTCTTCTTCTCAACCCCTCTATTGGCTTTAGAGTAGTGTAATCCTATCAAAAGGATTAGCCTAGAGTCCCTTCAATCCATGGAGGTGATCTCGAAGCATACAATCCGACATTCCTAATCAAGAAATTGATTAGGGTTTTCTTGTTCTTTTATTTAATTAGTAATTAAAAAGATTGATAATACTTGATTGGTAAGACCGATCTTCGGATTGGGTGGAATGGATGCTCCTTGACCTACCCATTTCATAACTTAACCCCCGAACCCTCAAATCTCTTTTAAAATCAAAAAAAGGTTTTTCTTATTGTTTTCCTAAATAAATAATAAGTAGCGACTCCGAGATGTTAAAAATTCACGCATCGCTACAGTGGCGACTCCGATGGGGACAAATAATTAAGAGGGTTAGACTTGCGCACAATTGAGTATTATCAATCTTTCTATTTTTTCTGTAAAAATTTGATTTTTCGGAATTTTTTCGAATTTTTCCGTACTGTTTTCGTCAAAAAAAAATTACTGTGCGACAGCTTGTCCAGCGCGGGATATAGTAATCCCGCGCGTGATTAATATTCGGCTAAGATAGCCTTATTTAGCGGCTGCATCAGAATATAATAAGAATAAAAAAGGGTTTAAACCTTGGTTTGGTCTGTTGACTTTTTCTTTCAGGTTTGACCTCACCCAAAAATAAAACCTTGGTTGACTTTCTTAAAGCTTGACCATATTGAAAAAAAAAATTAAAAATTAAAAAAAAAAAAGAAATGAAAAAACTTACAGAAAAGTTTTAAAAATTCAGAAAAGTCAAAATAAATTATTATTTCTATTTTGCTTGTGCTAACTTTATTTTGCAGGGTAGAGTAACTATTAATTTATACTTGAACTATATACCTGCGTGCGATTGATTTTTTAATTTAATGTCCGGTCCATGAAAGATTCGGGAGTTGTAATTTAAATTTATTTATTTATTTATTTATTTATTTCTCCCTCTCTTTATGTGGAACTACGATGGCCTGAGTTTTCCTAAATTGGAAAAAACGTAGGCAACCACTTGGTGCGGCCATTGCTTGTTTTTATTTTGTTTTAAAAAAAAAAACCTTTCTATTTTACTCTATCACCTAGATTGACTATCACACACGCGCACTCATATTATAACTATCATTACACTACATACCCTTTATAAATCCGGGACCCATACTAAGGACGGATGACGGTAACCACCTAGTCGCCGGTCTCTCCGAAGTTGGATCATCCCACTCCACGTATTCAATCCATCTAGATTGTCATATCGCGGGGAGCCTAGCCTTCCAGCCCTGCATCGCCACATATCATGTAGATTGACCTTTTAAGACACTCCGTGACCGGTCGATTTGATCTTGGAGTCTTCGTAATCCCTTGTCAAGATCTTTTTTTGTGCAATAAGCCATGGAAAAGAAATCAATAAATTGTCGCTTCGGAAATGTCCCTATGATTGTCCCTTCGAATTTGCCGCTAAAAGAGAAAAAATTCTCACCAAAATTATTGCACAAAACTTGATGTTATTTGGGATGACTTCGACCCCTAGGTCCCTAGGTTTGGATTTCGAATGTTAGAAACCCCCAAAACGGATTTTCCGTCCGACCAAAATTAGGATTAAAATCAGAAAAAATGTGACTTCCCGTGGTGTTGTCTCATGCGAGACTACTTGTCCCGTGCGAGACAAGCGTTCGATCTTTTCGTGTTTTGGCCAAAACCTTCAAACCTTCAAGCCTTCATTCACCCTATTTAGCCGACTTGTTGGGACTCGATCATGGTTTAACACGGTTGCTACACGTCTAGGTTCTTCGCCAAAGCTCGACACTATGTCTGCTTCTCCTTCTACCACCGAGGCCGAAATCAACGAAGCTAAGGCCCAACTCATCGAAGCCATGCTTAGGTTGGATGAATAATGTAAGAAAATTGATGAGAAAAATGCCAAAATGGCCGCCCTCATGCAAGAGCTCCATGACATGAAAGTCAAGAAAGGAAGAAAGCAAAAGCAGAAAGAGGAATCTTCCTTCGATGAAAAGGAATCCTACACCAAAAAGAATAAGATACCCAAGAAGTCAAGCAAGAAAAAGGAAGAATCCGATTCCTCCTCCGATGATGATGAGGGGCATACCTCCAATGGTGCTAAAACCAAGAAAGAAGGCAGTGGTGAAACTACTAAACTTGGTGACCATATTACTAAGAACTACCTCGAGAAGAAACTTGCAACCCTTGACACTTCAAAAGGGTCATTCGTTTCATTTGATCCCGATGCTCTTCAACAGTCCATCACCAAGTTTCCTCGTAAGTACAAGACACCCGACATTGCCAAGTTCAATGGCACTACTTGTACTCTAGCTCATGTTGAGACCTACACTTGGGCCATGCTTCCAATGGGCGTTGATAACACAATATTGGCCCAATGCTTTCCTCAAACTTTAGAAGGTGCTGCAAGGGATTTGTACATGTCTCTTCCTACGACTACAAGGCTTGATTGGTCGTCTGCATGTTTAGTCTTCCAAAGGCAGTTTGAAGACAAGTCCACTTACCGCCCTACTAGGAGGGATCTTGAACAAACCAAGCAACATGCCAATGAGTCTTTCGCTGAATTTTCTAGAAGATGGAGAATGAAACTTACTGAAATTGTCTAAAGACCTACTCTCAAAGAGCAAATCCACATCTTCCTCCAATGCCTTCGTGATGAATTTCAAGAGAAGCTCGTCGGCAATTACTTTCCTAGCTTCAATGAACTCCATGAGTCCGGGATTAGGATTGATGACTTCCTCAAAAGTAAAAAGAAGGAAAGTACTTTCCGCTACAACAAGCCCACCACAAGCAAGGATGCTTCAGTCAATTCCATTGCATTCAACCACCCCAACACCGGCAAGTATTCTGCTGTTCCTCCTCCTGAAAAGAAAAAGAGACACTATGACAAAATTGAAGGAATCACTCAAGAAGAACTCTTCGACGTGCTTGTCATAAATGAAAAGATCAAACCAAGGGAAGGTGGTCCTCCTAAGGATATGGATCCCAATCATGCTCATCACTTATTCTGCAAGTATCACAACTTCACCGGCCACGACACCAACACCTGCCATCACTTGAAGGACATCATCCAAGACCTCTTTAACAATGGAGAGTTAGAACGTCCCAATGTCATCAACAATCATCTCCCTCGTAATACATGAAGGAGATGAAGCTCCTAGAAGAAAAGCCACACTTACAACTTTGAGGCTACAACTATCCTCTCCCTTTCTCCTTTGATAGAAGTAGATTAGGTTTTAAATTTTCAAGTATGAACTCGAAGAGTCGTTCTGTCTTTCTAGTACTTCTCACCTCCTCTAGTTTGTGTCATCTAAACTATCGAGTCTGTTTCAATTTATCCATTAATCAAAGTAATTTTCTTTTCCTAAACACTTTCCCTAAGGTTGTTCTACCTCATGAGTATCATTTAATTCATGCAAAATAATGGACCCTCTATTCCCTAAATCATCGCAAAAATAGAAGCTTCTAAATGATTTTAAGCAGAAAATTATCATTAGGAGTCTTAAGGGATAAACATTACCCCTACTGAAAGTCAAAAGTCAACAAGCGAAGAAAGCAAAAGGTGCTGCTGTCAACCTTCATCCCGAGAAGAGTGGGGCTACTCAATTCAAAGCTTTGAGAGTACAAAAAAAAAAACTCTCAAGCTTTCATCACCCCCACAACAAAGATGAAACTTCAAATGCATGAAGTACTCTCCCACCAAGAAGAAGAGTCAAGTGGCACGAACAAAAGAAATGAAGATTACTCAACATCCTCTTGCAACAAGTGAAGAAGACTTTCAGTATCAAGAAGAATGTTTACCCTTAAGTCATACTAATGTTTGGCTTCCTTCTCAAACTTATTTAGAAATTTCTAGATGATTCACGGTTCATTAAAAAGTAGAATAACTTTTCTAGATCTTTGAGCCAAGTAGAGTTTCTTGTTGAGTCTAGGGGCTTCCTGTTAGCCGCTCTCATACACACTCTTGAAATCCAAGCATCAAAACTGGGGCTTCCTAACCTTTCCTTTCCCAGACAATCTCTACTTCAACTCTAAAAAATAATCGAATCTGCATTAGGAGCTTCCCTCTTTGCTTCTCACTCTCATCATTAGAGAATACACTTTTTCAAAGAAGCAATGCTTGGATCACCTTCCAAAAAATAGAGTCCGTCTCTCCTCAACTAACTTGAGATCTCATCTCTCTCTCCTTAATAAGATTCTCTCGTCTGAGTTCTCTTCGAGTTAACATGCTATTTTCAAAAAAAAAATGAAAAAAAAGACGTAAAAGAGATGCCCGCTAGATTGAAAGCCCGAAATGGCGATCTATGCCAAAACCAGGGTGCATTACTAAGAAAAAAAATCGAGGAGAAAGGGAGACTATTATTCAACCTTCTTCATCGAACATCATTCGATCTTCTTCAAATCAAATCAACAAGGAGAGTCTTCTTCAATCATCTTCAAATCAAGAGAGCAGCTTCAGAAGCATGTTCACAAAGTCATCTACCACTTGCAAGCAACTTGGGGCTTGAGACAGCAAAGGGCCTTAGACATAAAGCCATTACGACAGTCGATAGATTTGTAGTCGTTTGCCTCCTAGAGACATGACTCAAGGGAGAATTAAGAATGAAGATTCGCAACAGACCTAGATGTGTTCACACAAGGTTACTCATTGAAATTCAGCCTCGCTGACTAGCAACAGATTTTGCATAAATCTGATTTGGTCCCAACTTGTTAAACACAAGTTCACTCATACAGATCACCCATCTCAAATATAAATCCATACAAATGTCCTTACATTTCCATTAACCATATACTCATACATAAACTCACCACCAAAATGACCAACCGGCCATTTACACGAACAGACGTGAGCACCACCACGTAAGTCCAGTCAAACAACTAAAATCTGAAAAATCTACTTGGAATCCTTATGTGCAGACAGGTACAGAAAAGGTAAGAATCTTTTGGGTCTATCCGAGACCAGCATGCATATATCCTTGCATTACAGGGGCCGACAGAACCTCCACCTCAACCGACAACTTCAAAGTCTGTGACGGCAGCAAACTTCAAGTCCGTGACCTCGGCAACAACTTCAAAGTCTGTGACGGCAGCAAACTTCAAGTCCGTGACCTCGGCAACATCAACAAAGTCTGTGACGACAGCAAACTTCAAGTCCGTGACCTCGGCAACAACTTCAAAGTCTGTGACGGCAGCAAACTTCAAGTCCGTGACCTCGACAACAACTTCAAAGTCTGTGACGGCAGCAAACTTCAAATTCGTGACCTCGGCAATAACTTCAAAGTCTGTGATGGCAGCAAACTTCAAGTCCGTGACCTCGGCAACCACTTCAAAGTCCGTGACCTCGGCAACCACAACAATGTCTGTAACCTCAGCATCAACAAAGTCCGTGACTTCGGTAACGACAACCAAGTCCGTGACCTCGGCAACAATGGCAACGTCAGTAACCTCGGGCGGCGCACTTCAACAACTTCATCAACAAACAGGTATCTTCAGAATTGGGTCAAGTCCTTGATTCCTCAGTATGATTTTACCTTTTCAAAAAAAAAATCCTTCTTCGATTTTCAAAAATGCTTTTCAAAATACCTAAAATAGCCTTTTTAGTGTTTTGGCGTCGAACTACGTTTGGTCTGATTCTCTCATAGAGACACGTAGGCAGCCGTGCGACACGACCATCCCAATGTTCAGAATGATGTCTTTCTATCGATGACATGACTTCTTTCATAAGTCTTTTCGCCGAGGGGCTCTATAGACACCCCATTCTGAACCCATAATCTCATGATTACACTACTCTTCGTCTCTCTATTATGTTTTGATGAAAGCATATCAGTTTCGTATGTTTCGTTAAGTTTCTAACTAACCTCGTTAGTTTTGGACCTAACTGACTAACGGAATAACTGAAGAGAACAAAATAGTCAACCGACTAGTTGTCTCGCACGGGACATACTTGTCTCGCGCGAGACAACCCCTCTGCAAGATATGCTGAATCACTTTCCTTCTCCGTTTCAAACTCTTTTCTTGATAAGCCTTATCAATCTGGTTCTCCAATTATATTTGAGTTCTGGAAGCTTTCTTGAGTCTCCTAATCTTGGTGACCAAGTCATCCATCCACCTCTTAAACCCCTATAAATACCTGATGGCTTTCAGTATTTCGGAGGTCCCGGATCCACGATCAAAAACACACAACACACACATTTTGGTTGTTTCTCTCCCTGAAAGATTCCTACAAAATCACCCCAAAATCACCTAAAGTTTTTTTATCAACCTTGTTGATCAACAAACATCAAAACCCGAATCAAGGATTGAGGCGAATCTCTGTCCGCATCAAGATTTGACTCTCATATTGAGTCGAAACTCTGCCCAAATCTCTTCTCGACCGAGAAGACATATTAGAACCACGTTCTAAATCAAATACTCCCTAAACAAGGTAAACTCCTATACTTTTATTCTTCTTCTCAACCCCTCTATTGGCTTTTAGAGTAGTGTAATCCTATCAAAAGGATTAGCCTAGAGTCCCTTCAAACCATGGAGGTGATCTCGAAGCATACAATCCGACATTCCTAATCAAGAAATTGATTAGGGTTTTCTTGTTCTTTTATTTAATTAGTAATTAAAAAGATTGATAATACTTGATTGGTAAGACAGATCTTCGGATCGGGTGAAATGGATGCTCCTTGACCTACCCATTCCATAACTTAACCCCCGAACCCTCAAATCTCTTTTAAAATAAAAAAAAAGGTTTTTCTTATTGTTTTCCTAAATAAATAATAAGTGGCGACTCCGAGATGTTAAAAATTCACGCATCGCTACACTACCTAGCTCAGGATCGACTGAGACAAGACATGACAGTGCACGCAGTGTGGGCTAATTTTGCCTTGTTATACAATGCCCAAGACTCTCTTATGGGATCTGACCCTTAACAGTTGGGCAAATATGAGCTACATAATGATATGCTGCCATCATTTGACACTGAGCCTGTTTCTCTCGGTCCAAGGAGTGTTGGGTTTTATGGGTCCATGCGCAGCGGAATTAAGCATCAAATAACACAAAACCCAAGAGCCTAGGATCCGTTCTATACAATTAAATTGAATTCTATGAGGTAGAAATAACCAACCTTGAAAGCTTTTCGTTCTTGTGCTATCGAACAATGTATTGATGTGATTCTGAATACAAACTTCGAACTCTAGGCCTTGATCGTTGCACGAGCGAAGACCCTCTTATGGTATCCACACCTTCGAATGAACCAAGAACGATTTTTTGAAGATTGCTAGATCTTTTAAACCTATGAATAATATTGAGAAACTCTATGTGATTTTCTTTTCAGAAATTCGGCTAGTCTTTTTAGGGTTTTACAGACCTTATATTTATACTACATTAGTATGGTATATGTTTCCTAATCAAATTAGAAAACCAGTCTGTAAACCGCCTTGTGGCTCAAGTTGTCGCACTACCAGTCGAAGCCCATGGCCAAGTTCTGTCGCACGATGACATGTGCCACATCAGGAATCTCAATCATTCTTCCTCTGGTTTAATCAATTCATTCTAGTTGTGTGTGACCCAATAGGATTACATTATGTTGGCAATGAGTTCGATCATATCGACCCTCATAAGACATAAGCGGACTCTAGCAAGCCATTATGTCTACCCAAATAATATAACGTAAGAGTTCACGTTTCCAATGGTACACTTCTATTTCTCTCTTTGTCTCACGATGTTATACTGAACACAAGTCATGGTCCACGTCAACTTGTACTTGTTCAATGCTTTTTCGATCTTGAGTATAATGATAATCCAATCGCATTGGGATATGGCCATACACTTTCATCATTATCACTCATCGAGGGGCCCAAGCAAAACATCTCTCTTTCGAGGGACAAATTCCATCGTGACTTATCATCCTTTCCATCATGAATCCGATCATGCTAAAGATAGCCTTTATAGATATCGTGTTAAGATATCGTTTGACTAAAATCAAACATGACTTTCATCATATGTAAGGTCATGATAATCTCAGGTCTAGGGACTAAATGAAGTGACCATATGAGATTTAATTATGACACTTGACAATGACATAAATCTCATATGGGTGGTCAAGTCCAGTCACTTGTTCTCTAACAAGTACCCATAAATTTAATGTGCATCTCTATGCATATAATCATCATATGATTATCCATTAACATTTATATTAATTATTCACTTTAATAATTAGGGACAGAGATTATTACAAATAAATATGCAAAACATATAATAAGCAAATAATAAACTTTTCATATAATAATAAATAATGTCAACACATAAGTCTATCAACCATAGGCCACTAACAGTCTCCCACTTGCACTAGGCCCAATCTCCCATGTATCGAATACCCATGGACCTAACATGACCATCATGCTTAGCTTGCGGGAGAGCCTTAGTTAATGGGTCCGCCACGTTGTCATCAGTGTCTACTCTGCATATCTTTACGTCTTACCTTTCGCATATCTCTCGAATAATGTGGAAACGTCAAAGTATGTGTTTGGATCTCTGATGTGACCTTGGTTTCTTTGCTTGTGCAATGGCACCATTATTGTCACAGTAAAGTTCAATAGAATCTTTGATGCTTGGAACGACTTCCAAATCACTAATGAACTTTTTGATCCAAACGGCTTTCTTAGCTGCATCAGATGCCGCTATGAACATAGCTTCGGTTGTAGAATCAGCGATGGTACTTTGCTTGGAACTTTTCCAACTCACAGTGCCTCCATTCAGCGTAAACAAAAATCCTGTCTGCGATCTGAAATCATCTTTGTAGGTTTGGAAGCTAGCATCTGTGTAGCCTTTTACTACAAGATCTTCTTCCATTCCTCCAAAGACCAAGAATACATCCTTAGTTCTTCATAAGTACTTGAGGATATTCTTGACTGCTATCCAATGTGGTTCACCGGGATTCAATTGGTACCTACTCGTCATACTTAGAGCACACGAGACATCGGGTCTAGTACATAACATAGCATACATGATAGACCCTATTGCCGAAGCATATGGAATACCATTCATTCTCTTTCGCTCATCATTAGTCTTAGGACTTTGAGTCTTGCTAAGAGATACACCATGCAACATTGGCAAGTTTCCTCTTTTAGAATTTTCCATTTGGAATCTTCTAAGAACCTTGTCAATGTAAGTACTTTGACTTAAACCAACCATCCTTTTAGATCTATCTCTATAGATCTTGATACCAAGGATATATGCAGCTTCGCCCATATCTTTCATTGAAAAGAACTTCCCAATCAAGACTTGACAGTCTGTAGTGCAGAAATGTCATTTCCAATGAGTAAGATATCGTCGACATACAACACTAGAAATAGTGCTACGCTCCCACTAATTTTCTTGTATACACAAGGCTCATCTTCGTTCTTGATAAAGCCAAACTCTTTGATTGCTTCATCAAAACGTAGATTCCAACTCCTAGAAGCTTGCTTTAATCCATAAATGGATCTCTGCAACTTACACACCTTGTTAGAATTTTTTGGACTGACAAAACCTTCAGGTTGTATCATGTATACATCCTCAAGTAACTTCCCATTTAGGAAAGCTGTCTTGACATCCATTTTCCATATCTCATAGTCATAATATGCGGCTATGGCAATTAAAATTCTAATAGACTTAAGCATGGCTACAGGTGAAAAGGTTTCATCATAGTCGATATCATGAATCTGCCTATATCCCTTAGCTACAAGCCTAGCCTTATAGGTGTGTACCTTCCCATCCATGTCGGTCTTCTTCTTGAAGACCCATTTGCACCATATGGTTTTTACACCTTCGGGTGGATCAATCAAGTTCCAAACTTGATTATCATCCATGGATTGTAATTCGGACTTCATGGCCTCTTGCCATTTTTCCGAATCAGGAGCGGACATCGCCTCTTGATAGCAAGTAGGTTCATTGTTTTCGATTAACTCCACTTCATCACTTTCCGTAACGAGAAATCCATATCTCTCGAGTTCGGATCGTGACCTACCACTTCGGCGAAGGATTTGTGCATCTTGAACCGATTCCACAACTACTTGTGAACTTGGTTCAGTTTCTACCATTGGTTCAATGTTGTTTTCGGATTCTCGAATTTCTTCGGGATCTATTTTACTCCCACTGGTTCCTTTGCGAAAAAACTCCTTTTCTAAGAAGGTACCATTACGAGCAACAAACACTTTGTTCTCGTTTCGGTTGTAGAAATAGTATCCTTTAGTTTCCTTAGGATAACCTACGAAAACACATTTGTCAGACTTAGGTGCTAGCTTGTCAGAAGTTAACTTCTTGACATATGCATCGCAACCCCAAAACTTCATGAAAGACAAACTAGGTTTTCTTCCATGCCACATCTCATATGGGGTCTGTTGAATCGATTTGGTAGGAACTCTGTTTATGGTGAAAGCAGCAGTTTCTAGTGCATGTCCCCAAAAGGATAAAGGAAGCTCAACTTGACTCATCATAGAACGAACCATGTCCAACAAAGTTCTATTCCTCCTTTCAGACACACCATTCCATTGTGGTGTTTCGGGTGGAGAGAGTTCTGAAACGATTCCACGACTCTTAAGATGGCTGTCAAATTCTTGGCTCAAATATTCGCCACCTCGATCGGATCAAAGTACCTTAATAGTTTTGCCAAGTTGATTTTGCACCTCATTTTGAAATATTCGAAATATCTCAAATGATTCACTTTTATGTTTCATTAGATAAACATATCCAAATCTACTATAATCATCAGTGAATGTTATGAAGTACTGAAATCCTCCCCTAGCATTGCTACTCATAGGCCCACACACATCGGTATGTATGAGGCTTAGTAAGTCGCTTGCCCTTTCACCAGTTTTGGTAAATGGGTCCTTGGTCATCTTGCCAAGTAAACAAGATTCGCATGTCTTATATGATTCATAATCATGTGATTCTAAAAATCCATCTTTGTGGAGTTTAGAAATGTGTTTCTCATTTATATGGCCAAGACGACAATGCCATAAGTAAGTGTGGTTTACATCATTGGGTTTAGATTTCTTGTTAATGTTATAGACATCATTATCACGATTTTGAACATCAAGGATATAAAGGCCATTGAATGAAATAGCAGTACAATAAAGCATATCACTCTTGTAAATAGAAAACTTCTTATCACATATAAGAAAATTAAAACCTTCATTATCCAAACATGAAATCGAAATAATATTCCTACTTAAAGCCGAAACGTAATAAAAATTGTTCAAAACAAGTATTAGTCCACTAGGTAAAGTAACTTAATAAGTTCCTACGGCTAATGCAGCAACTCTTGCTCCATTCCCCACACGTAGGTCCACTTCACCCTCTTCAAGCATCCTTCTGTTCTTTAGACCCTGCACATTTAGACAAATGTGAGATCCACATCCGGTATCCAATACCCAAGAACTAGAAGTAGATAGGAATATATCTATAACAAAGATACCTGAAGTCGAAGCAACACCTTTGCTCTTCTTCAGTGCTTCCTTATATTTTAAGCAGTTTCTCCTCCAATGTCCAATCTCATTGCAATGGAAGCAGACTGCGTCCTCTTGGGACTTGGGCTTAGCCTCTTTGGGTTTGGCACCCTCTTTGGGTTTGGCAACATTTGCCTTAGGATTAGCAACTTTTGCCTTTCCCTTACCCTTGAAACCCTTCCCCTTGTTAACCATCAACACTTGATCGGTTTTCTTCTTGACAATATTGGTTTCCGCAGTGTTCAACATTTGAACTAACTCGGAAAGGTTCTTATTCATGCCCCCCATATTATAGTTCATTATGAAATTACTAAAACCTTCGGGCAATGAATTCAATATCATGTCAGTAGCCAACTCTTGGCTAATTGGAAAACCGAGCCTTTCAAGATATTCGATGTGGCCCTTCATCTTTATAGCATGAGGACCAACAACTTGTCCTTCACTCATCTTGCATGAGGTTAGGGCCTTAACTGTGTTATACCTTTCTTGCCTTGCTTGAACTTGGAACATTTCCATCAGTCGATTGTTTAGATCAACTGTCCCCAAGTGCTCAAGATCCTTTTGAAGGCTCTTGCACATGGCGGAGAGCATGAGGTAACCAACATCAGTAGAATCACGCTTGTGCTTCAGATATTGATCCCTTACTGCCCTAGTAGCATTGGCAGCAGGTTCAGGTGGAATAGGTTCCTCGAGAACGTACAATTTCTCCTCTTGCCTGAGAACAATTCTCACGCTACTGAAATTACCCGGGATCCGGCTCCTAGAGCGCGGGGGAGGGGGGGGGCGTGCATCTCGCATTCGTGGTGTCGCTGTTCGGGAATGTTCGCCCGGATCCGAGAGGCAGCGCGTTCGTGCCCCGGCATCTGGCTTTATTCCGCTTTAGCGTTGCGTGTTGGAGGTGTCTCGCTGTGTTTTGCTTTGTAGAGTCGCCACGCCATTTTTATTGTTAAGCCCAAAACATTGAAAAAGGGCATCAGTTTAAAAATAATGATAAACTGGTTTTGTGTGATGAGATTTTGAGTTCGGAGGTCATATGACTCCTCGGGAAGAGAATATTAGAATCTTAGAGCTCACCCGAGTCGCCTCATAAAAACGAGTCTTTCGGATACCCCTAATATTCTTTAAATGTTATGTGTGTGTGTGTGTGCTTTTAAAAATGCATGCTGTGTTGGATGTCTACATTGTACACTATGTATTGAAATGTATTGAAATAGTAATGGAAGGAAGCCTTACCAATGTTGGTTTGTGTCTGTCTTTCGCTGGGGAATAGTGTTTGAGGATGGAATAGTGTTCCGGCACGGATCGAGATTGCTTCGGGAGGGGCCGGTTGTCTGCGGACAGAGTTTCGGCGTGAGTTGAGAATGTAGGCTGCATTCGGGCAGAGTTTCGGCGTGCGTTGGGATCGTAGAGATCACTTGGGCAGAGTTTCGGCGTGCGTTGGGATGGCAGGAGTTACTCGGGCAGAGTTTTGGCGTGGTTTGGGATCGCCGATTTGACTCGGAAAGAGCCGGGACACCTTGGAAAGACCAGGCAAGGCCTCGAAGTACCATGAGGGGCCTCAGAGTACCTCGATAGTGCCTCGGGGCAATGCGGGAGCGCTCGGGGAGGCTTCGGAGCACCACGAGGGGGTTCGGAAGGCCTCGGAAGGATCCGAAAGGGGTCGGGATTGCCCCGAAGGGTCTTAGAGGGGAGCCTGAAGGCTGGGGGAGAGGAGAGAAGAGGGAGGTGTGTAAAATGAGGGAGGGGAGCCCTCTATTTATAGTAGGAGAAAACTGCAAAGAGGTCCGTACGGACCTCCCATGTTATCCAGATTTTTGGTTTTCCTCGATTTGAGGGAATATGTGATGATGGTGAATTTTCTGGAATTATGATGTCCCCTGTGCAAAGAGGTCCGTACGGACCACCTCAGCATGCAAAGAGGTCCGTACGGACCAACCATGCATGAGGGTAATCATTTTCTCCGGGATTTGAGGGAATATTGTAGACTTTAAGGGGATTCAGTAATTATTAAAACAAAGAGGTCCGTACGGACCACTTATGCTTTTCCAATTTCCTGAAAATTCCCAAAAGGTCCTTTTGTCCCTTTTTATCCCAGAAAGGCTCATCCCTTGGTTTGGTTGAGGGTTTTGTGAGGGTTTTGAGTGCCATAGGTCTTCGAGACTATGTTTGTGAGTCTGCAGTGTTTCCCATATGCTTGGAAGAGGGTGATCCAGATTGGGGTACTTACAGAAGCCCCTCAACGACGTCACTTACGGAGGAAGTGGGGTCGTTGATAAGATAAGGGTCCTAATCTGGATTGCGTGCTGGGAGAGTAAGTGACCGTGGAGGTCGGGGTGAGGACGTGGCGGTGTCCTAATGTGTGACCGTTTAGGTCAGTTGGCTGGACCCTATGGTAAGGGTCCTACGTATCCCTGGCGGGAATCAAGCCTTATCGTAGTTCGTGTGTGGGGTGAGTGTTGTAGTGCATGAGGACGGGAGATGTCCTCTGACTAAAACTCTATGGGTGGATGTGGTGGTGTCCTGGGTGACCGTATAGGTCGATGGCTAGACCCTGTGATAGGATTCCTACGTATCCCTGGCGGGAATCAAGCCTGGCCGTAGTTCAGAGGTCGTGAAATTGTGAGTGTATGTGGGCGTGATGGTGCCCTGAAGTATCGTGTGACCGCCAAGGTCAGTGGTAAGGACGGGGTGGTGTCCTAAGATGTGGTGACCGCTGAGGTCAATTGTGAGGACGTGGTGGTGTCCTGGGATGGAAACTTTATGATTTTCCTAATCGGGTGGTTTAAGGCCTTCTGGGCCGAAGATAGTGATTTGGGAGGTTTATACGGTCTTCCGGATCGAGTGATTTAAAGCCTTTCGAGCTGGAGATAATGATGGGGGAGGTTTATACGGTCTTCCGGACCGAGTGGTTTAAAGCCTTCCGGGCTGGAGATAGTAATGTAGGAGGTTTATACGGTCTTTCGGACCGAGTGGTTTAAAGCCTTCCGGGCTAGAGGTAGTATGAAGACTTGAATCGTCTTCTGGTTGTAGTTTGCCATGCGTGAGGACTTGAGTCGTCTTCTGGCTTTTATTTGCCATGCGTGAGGACTTGAGTCATCTTCTGGCTGCGGTTTGCCATGCGTGAGGACTTGAGTCGTCTTCTGGCTGCGGTTTGCCATGCGTGAGGACTTGAGTCGTCTTCTGGCTATGGTTGTGTCATGTATGAAGACTTGAGTCATCTTCTGACTGCGGTTTGCCATGCGTGAGGACTTGAGTCGTCTTCTGGCTACGGTTGTGTCATGTATGAAAACTTGAGTCGTCTTCTGACTGCGGTTGTGTCATGTATGAAGACTTGAGTCGTCTTCTGACTGCGGTTTGCCATGCGTGAGGACTTGAGTCGTCTTCTGGCTGCGGTTGTGGAGGCGTGGCTGCCTTGTGCTTTAATTGCGAGAGGTGTAGATGCCTCGTGCTTTGTTTACTGGGGAGAAGGTTGGACCTATGACGGCCGCCGGTGTTCGTCTGTTGGGGATCATTGTGGCCTTGTAGGGGCCTTTTCATGCTGAGAGGGTGACGTCGGGCTTACTTTGATGGCCGGTGCTTGCGTTTTAGATGAGCGTTTTGGAGGCGTTTTGTGCCTTGAGATTTGTGCTGGAAGGTGTTGGCTCCTTCTTGCGCTTGTTTTGCCGTTGAGTGGGCGAAGTTCGGGCTTACATTGACGGCCGGTGCTGGGGATATGTAGTCTTGTACGACTTCCTTTTGACTTGTTGGGGAAGGAGCTCGGGCTTACTTTGATGGCCGGTGCTTGCGTTGCCGTTGAGCGGGCGAAGTCCGGGCTTACATTGACGGCCGGTTGTTGAATTGCCGTTGAGTAGGCGAAGTCCGGGCTTACACTGACGGCCGGTGGTTGAATTGCCGTTGAGTAGGCGAAGTCCGGGCTTACATTGACGGCCGGTTCTTGAATTGTCGTTGAGTAGGCGAAGTCCGGGCTTACATTGACGGCCGGTTCTTGAATTGCCGTTGAGTGAGCGATGTCCGGGCTTACATTGACGGCCGGTGGTTGAATTGCCGTTGAGTAGGCGAAGTTCGGGCTTACATTGACGGCCGGTTCTTGAATTGCCGTTGAGTGAGCGATGTCCGGTGCCCACCTTTGAGGATTTTCGGGCTTTGATTGGAGGACCGGAGGTGGAGGCCATCTCGCTTCCTTTGATTGGTGGTGCTGCTGTGAGCGTGAAGCTTGCAGGCTTTCTTCGTACTTCGTTGGAAGAAGTGCAGGGCATGATCCTTGATTCGGGTCATATTGACATTTCGAGCCGCCTGAGCGGTTCATGGTTGATGATGAGTGATGTCTCTTGGGACGCATTTGCCTTGTGTGTGATGGCGACGCTTTTCATGGTCGGCTCCTTGGCATTTGTGATGGCGCTTTGTTAGATGTGATTGGGCACTCAGAGCCGGGAGAGGATATTGTCCCGTTGGTCTTTGGGGAGACTCTTCATGGTATCGACCGTCCGGCGACCGGCGATTGTTTCATGAGAGGGGAAGCCCCGCTTTGCTCACCTTGTGGCTACGAGAGAGACTTCAGGCCATGCCCGAGGCTCCGACGTCGTTTAGCCCGTGGTCATTTGCTCGCCGACCTCTTGTGTTGGATATGGATCACCCGCCCGGGAGAGATGGATGGCATGGCTTGGTACGCATCGATCCGTTGGTGGGTTCCTCACCGGGGGCTTGAGACTAGGAGGGTCTTTCAGAAGGGTCCTATGTCGTTAGAGTTCCGTGGTTTGTCTTGGTCCTCCTTCTATATTCCGTCGCTTGTTTCCTGGCGGTTTGGGATGAAGCATGAGCCTTTGTTGGGCAGGATGACCTTGCTACTACGGAGATAGCTCCTCTTTGTATGGCGGCTCCAGGTGCTTTCTTGTATTTTCGAGGGTATGGAAGTATTCCCCTTTCCCTCATGTGGTGCTCCTTAGACGTCGGGAGAGCGTCGTGATCGGCGACTCGCAAGACTGGCCCGGTATGAGCGGCGTGTTGGGCGATCCCAAGTGGCTTTGGAGAGCAGCGTGTAACGATTCCGGGACCCGGTTGCCGTAGTAGCTATTGCCTTAGGAGTTTCGAAGCCTGGTCTGACCCTCGGGATGTTACGGGAGACACTTTATTTGACTACGAGACCAGAGTTGACCGACTGACGGGGAGAGGTCCTCTTTTACAGACTCGCAGGGAGGAGATCCGAGCCGAAGCACGGGCGAATGAAGCCCTGAGAGCTGCTGTATTGTTTGACTCTACGGGGAGGACCCCTCATCTCGGACTGAGAGACGCAGAGTTGGTTCGCGTTGAGCGAAAGAAGACTCGCCGGGGACGAGGGAAGAAAGGGAAGAATGGCGAGGGGACAAGCGCAGATGGCGCGGAATGACCTCCTAGGTATCCATTCATTGCATTGTAAACACATTATTTGTTAAATGTATTAAGCTGTCTTTTAGCATGTTGTGAACTTGAGAGTAGACCGTGCTTGAACTCATCAAGAAATGTTGTAACCGTTAGTGATTTGTGATTTACTTTTAAAGCTTTGTCGAGACGCAAGATCTCTTGTTTGCCTTTGTGTCTTTTGTGCACCTTGTCGGCGTCCATCTTTGAACTTTTCTGTTGCATTTGCGGATTGAAGCAGTCTGGGCCATGACGGCAATCCCCTTTGCTTAGGCTTTGTACTTGGCTGAGAGGTTGAGTGATCCCCTGAAAAGTCGTTTTGATGGTCATTTCCGTAGCTTCCTTGCCCTTTGTTGGCGTCGGGCTCTTGACCTCAATTTCGCAGCTTCTGTTTGAGCTTTTTTTTTATTTTATTTTTTTGTGAGCCCTTGCTCGAGCTCTTTTTTTTTTTTTGAAGTGCGTGAGGGCGAAGACAAGCCCCTGGCTTGGAAGTAGACATGGGTCAGTCGTTTGACGTTGAGTGACCTTCGGATGTCCTTTGATGTTGCCGCCGTCGTTTGACTTGGTCAAGGTGACGTTGGGGCGTGCTCTTGAAAAGTGCATAGCTTGATGGAGGTCTTGATTGACATTCAAACTTTTGACTTTTTTGTGTATTTTTAGATCGGACCAATTAAGGTTGCCTACGTTCCCCCGAACTAGAGGGCTCAGGTCTGCGTAGTTCGACACTACATGGAGTGCCAAGAGATGCACATTTGTTCTTCTTTAGGCGAAGTATCTGCGAAGTTTGCTTCCGTTGACTGGATTCACGAAGGGATTGCCGTCTAGGTCTGTCAGCTTCATGGCACCTCCGGAGAAGATCTTTTGAACCACGAAAGGGCCGATCCATGTTGGTTCCTATTTTCCCAGTGGGTTGGTTCGAGTGGGAGGCTTTTCTTTGAGTACCAGATCGCCTTCCCTGATGTCTCGGGACTTGACTTTCTTGTCGAAAGCTCTAGCCATCCTGCTTTGGTAGGCTCGGATGTGTTCCATGGCCTTTAGTCATCGCTCGTCTAGCGGAGCCAATTCGTCCTGTCGGCTTCAGAGCCATTCGATTTCGTTGACGTCATTTTCCAGCAGCACTCGGAGTGAGGGAATTTCCAGCTCAATGGGAAGGACTGCTTCCATCCCGTATGTCAGGGCGAATGGGGTTTCTCCCGTGGGCATTCGGCCCGATGTGCGGTAGCCCCAAAGTGCAAGGTGCAGCTTCTCGGGCCAATCTCGTCCTCGGGTGGTCATTTTTCGCCTGATCCGTTCGAGGGTCTTGTTTGCTGCTTCCATGGCGCCATTTGTTTGTGGCCGGTAGGGAGAAGATTTGTGGCGTGTGATCTTGAATTCGGCCAGCAGTCTGTCGAATTCCCCCTCGAAGTGTGAGCAATTATCTGATATGACCTCATTTGGGATGCCGTATCGGCAGATGATGTTTTCCTTGAGGAAATGCGCGACCTTCTTGGAGGTAAGTACCTTGTAGGACTTGGCTTCGACCCATTTCGTGAAGTAGTCGATGGCTACTAAGATGAACTCGTGACCGTTGCTGCCTGGCGGAGCAATTTTCCCGATGACGTCAATTCCCCAAGTGGCAAATGGCCAGGGTGTAGTCATGTAGTAGAGATCGTGGGGCGGCAGATGATTGAGGTTGGAGAACCGTTGACACTTGTCGCAGCTTCGGACAAAGTGGATGCAGTCTGCCTCCATGGAGATCCAGTAGTAGCCCATCCTGAGAATGATTTGCATCAGGGCTCTGGCGTTCATGTGGGGACCGCAAGCCCCATTGTGGACTTCGTTCATGAACTTGTTTGCCTCTTCCTGGTTGATGCAGCGTAGGAGCGGTCCATGGTAGCGTTTCTTGTATAGCATGTCCCCAAGGATGACGAAGTGAGAGGCGAGGCATTTTAGGGCCATGATTCTCTTGGTTTTGACCCCTCCTGTGTGTGGGCCCTCCTTGTTCATGAAGGTAGTTTCCCCGTTCTTGAGGTATTGGAAGATCTGGTCTGTGCTGGAAATGGCGTCGGACTTGCGTCTCTTTGGCTCTTCAGCAATCTTGCAAATCGTTGTGATTAAAACCTCCTCGGCAGCTTGGGCCCGATTTTTCTCTCGTTTGACAACATGCTTAAATGTTTGCTTGATACATTTATTCAATTAATGTGTTTGCCTTTTGTAGAGATGAATTGTTATTAACTGTTTTGATTAGTTAACTCATCACTTGTTAAAGATGCAATGAAATGATTTTTTTAGAAAGGTCAGACCTTTTATTGAAAGCGTGAAGACTGTACATTGTTGATCAAAGACTCACAATCGTTGGGCGTAAAGCCGTCAAAAGACTCAAAAGATGTGAATTCACAGACAACAAGACTCGAAGCTAGACTATAGGCGACGAGGATTGGACCAGCTTCATTACTCTCGGATGGCCGTAGCTCTAGAGGGAGTGGTCTTTGGTTCGAGTGGCCAATCTTCCCTTGGCATGAGTCCCGGGAAATAGCTTGCATGCGGTTCGATCTCAAACTAGATCGCGGAGGTTTTTGGTTGCTCCCCTGATGATGTCCCTCCATTAGTGTTGCCACCAGTCCTTGGAGGTCTTTGATGATAGAAGTCGCTGAGGGCTACTTCTAAGAGGGCGAAGCATTCGGCGGTCGGAGTTGATTCTTGCGATGTTGATCATTTTCATAGAATGCGCCTCTTTATACAGGATCTTTGCTTGGACAACATTTACAATGTCTGATTCGAGGGGGCATGCTATATCTCCTTCCCTGATTAGGCCTTGGAGGAGGTTGTGCCACTGTTCATCTAGGTCGGACACCGGAATGTTGAATTGAACTATGCTGTGATGGCTGTCCCCGTAAGATCCGAGAGTGTCGGCCAGAGGGTTGTCTTGTATCGGGGGATCGGTGATGAGCCAGTTTGCAAGAGGGTTTTCGGCGAAGTAAGGGTCTACCCCTCGATCAATCTCCATCAGGGCGTCCATCTCTTGATCCTCCCTTAAGCATTCTTCACAGTCGCATATATCAGAGTTGTCATCCTGACCCATGAGCTCTTCGATTTCCAGCTCGTCGCGGCTTAGAGCGTGGATGTAAGGATCCACTTCGTAGCGGGACAGGGTAGGAGACTCATCTGGAGAAGAGTATTCGGTCATGTCGGGACCTTCTTAAGGTCGTAGCTTGCGGCCAAGCACTTGCCATTGCTGCTTGCTTCCGCGGATCACTTCAATCACTCCATTGGCGTTGATGAATTTCACGCATTGGTGAAGAGTAGATGATACCGCTTTCATCGATGTATCCAAGGTCGTCCCGGCAAAGCGAGAGAAGGTTGGTTTGATTTCCACGACTTGGAACTCTACCGACTCCGGTTGTGCATCGAATTGGATCCTCGGATTGATGACTCCTACGATTGGTCGTGCGGTGGAATCGTATGCTCGGATTACCGAGGCGAAGGCCTTATCGGGGAGCGGTCGATACGGAGTCGTTTTAGTGTGCTCAAAGCGATGATGTTGGCTAAGAGCCGTTATCAATCAAGACGTTCGGGAGGAAGAACATCTCTATTTTTATGAGGATGAGGAGGGCTTCGTTGTGCCGATTCTCACATGTCGGCAAGTCATCGTCTGTGAAGACTAAGCCGCTTCCTGTGCTACCATTTGACTCAGTCTCCTGCGGGAGCGTTCGATCCATCCATTTGTATGCCTTGGTCGGGGCACAGATCGTAGGGAGACAGTTGCCCTTGGGCGTTCTTGTCTGAATTCCTGGTCACGAGACCTTTTGATTCTGGTTTCACTCTCCCGATCATAGCGGGACGGCATGCGACGGTTTCGGAAATTGCGGGGGTGCTCTCGCTTGGAGTTTCGTCAAAGGCTATTGAGTTTACCACTGTCGTTCGGGAATGGATTTCCGATGGTATTGGGACCACGAGGGCGTTCCAATTTTCCCTTCTCAATGAGCCCCTGGACCACCTGCTTGAGCACGAAGCAATTGTCGGTGGTGTGGCCGGGGTAGTTGTGGAAGGCGCAGTGCTTGCTCATATCCATGTTGGGTTTGGGAGTCTTCGTTTGGAAATTCTCGAGAGGCTTGAGAAGATTTCAATTCACCAAAGCTTCAAATACTTGACCCAAGGGCATTTCGAGGTTGTCTAAATGCTGGAATTGTGGGAAGCGAGGGGGATTGTTATTCTTTGGGGCTGCTTGATCGCGGTTTACTTGAGCTCCGTTCTGGATGTAGTGTCTTGTTCATTTGCTTCTTTTCCTTTGTTCGGGGCAGGAGTTGAAGTTGCCAGGTTTGTCCGATAGCGGTAAGACGAGGCGGGGGTTGCTGTTGCCTTTTGAAGACTCAGAGTCTTCTCAAACTTTGTCCCGGCGTTGACCATGGCACGGAGATCTGGATATAAATGGTGGTTGATCAAGGTCCTCAAAGATGGCTTGACGCAGGAATGGAAGATGTCCATCTGCTCTTCTTTGGAAAGTGGATCCATTATCTCGCTGAGCTTCCAATTCCATCTTTTGTAGAACTCGCCCACTGGTTCGTCATCCTTTTGTTCGGTGGCTTGCAGGTCATGGCGGTTTGTCTCCCATTCAAGGTTGGCGCGGTACTTTTCTAGGAAGATCTCGCTGATTTGATCCCACGTGGAGCGGTTTTCTGCCTTTACGTTAAGGAACCACCTTAGTGCTGTGGATTTGAGAGAATGCTGAAAGTGATCCGCCATCTGTTGAGGGGTTGCCCCTTTGGCTCTCATACCCAGGACATAGGTGTCGATGTGGGTTTTGGGCATTCTGTCCCGTCAAACTTTTCCATTTCCGGCATCCTGAATTTCGGAGGGAGAGGGACCACTTTGCTCGGATCAGTAGGCAGGAGGGAGTCCTTCCGAGAACTAGCTAGCTTGCCTTGCATGTCCTTCATTTGCTCGATCAGCCAAGCCATGTGGGGATCGGTATGCGAGGTGGGTTACCGTTTTCGGGGACGGAAACCAAAGATGGAGGTGGATTGGGCGATGGGATCGCCATTCGGGAGTCTTGGGGAGGTAGTTGAGTGTATACCAACCCATACCACAGGGTGTTGAAGTTGAGGCGTGATTGCCGGGTCCGCTAAGGGTTGTGTTTGGGAATTGGGGAAATGATTCGTTAGCCCCAAGTGGCGGACTAGCGGTGGCAAGCTTGAAATGTCGGGATATCCGCTCGGGATGCCCGTCCACAGTAAGCATGGGGACTTTTGATTGTGGTTGTGAGGCTCGTATAGAGGCAAAGGATTGAATCTGGGGATGCAGAGATGCATTGGGATCGACGGAGCGAGCACGTATGTGTCTTTGTTGTGCTTGAGCTTGATGTGCGAGCCGGGAAGCGGCTGTCTTTGAGGCGGGCATGTCGGGCTGCTTGAGCCCGCGCTGAGGAGCTTTGAGCGAGAGGCGCTGCGTTCTTTGGGATCTCGTAGCTTGGCGGAGGTGGAACTGGCGATAGCTTTGAGAAACCGGGGGCGGTATGTCTTCGTCCTCTATGAGAACAAAGGTTCCGTCGGGTTGGGAACTGCTTGTTCCTCGAAGACGCAAGGTGTCTACGATCCAGGCTTGCTTTGCTCTTCTTGGCGCTTCTTGATGGTTTCGAAGGCTCGCGGCACCTCCTCCATTGTCTGGAGGTTCCTTAGTGGCGGGGTTCCGTTTCCCTCAACTGTTATCTGTTGATCCCGTCATGGGAGAGTAGCGGACGGTGCGAGGCCGTTGAAGCTGGAAGGGCTATCGGACCTTGTGACCTCGATGCGAAAAGGCGGCTCCCGTGTATTCTCAACCACTCTCGGTTATTTGGAGGGTGACGGGCAAGGTTTAGACACGGGAATGGCCTCACGGGATAAAAGGGGAAAGCTCACGTGGCATGCGGTTTCCGTTTCTTTTATGTTTTTTTGTTGTTTTAATTTACTTAAAACATGTTTTCTCGAAGTCCTAGGTAGGTTGGAAAAGTTTGCTCTTCTTTTTCGCAACTATGCTAGATCTGGGTCGATGGAGACCATACGTGCGACTATAAGCCCCTCGTTTTGCACACAGTATTTCGACATCCCGGGGTGGACGGCCCGGGCGAGGTCCTATAGGGCAAGCGGTTTCCACCGGCCTAAAAGAAAAACCGAACCTAAGGATCGAGCTGTCATGTTCGTTTTAATGCGTTAGCCATGTGAATAGTGAACCGAGCCGGCCACTCAGTCAAGATCAGCTCAAGAGTTCGGCATGACCTCTCTTTACCTTGCTTGCGCAAGGGATCTGTGACATTAGGCGTTGGCTGGGTCATATTGTCATGGGTGACATATCAAAGGCTTGATGACATGGTGTCATGTGAGCATGGATGTATATCCGGGATGAAACATCGTCAGGTGTAGCTTCGGAAATCAAGATCGGGTCGAGATTTTAGCATGACCTTTCATCGCTTTGCTTGCGCAAGGGATCTTGAGTTCCGAGCCTTGACTCGAGAAAATGGCCGGCATGGTATATATATCCAGTACGTATGACACGGTGGGTAAAAACCAACCGAGTGCGGACAGAGTGTGACTCAAGACTCAAATGTTCGGGGTTGACGCTTGGCTAGGATGGGATGTTTGGAATGATCCCGTGCGCATCCGAGAGGCCTAGGAAGACCAAACGGACTGCAGCGAGACCACTTCGGGTTAAGGGTTGTAGTGTGCGGTGTATCCGAGGCGGCGGTGCGCGTAGCGTGCGGTGTAACCGAGCGGCAGTGTGCGTAGTGTGCGGTGTAACCGAGGCAGCAGTGCGAGTAGTGTGCGGTCTCTAAAATTCTTTTTCTGAGTAAAACAGAAGTTTTTGAAGAATTTTAAATGTATGCACAGATGAATATTGATGCATTTTTTTGTATTTTTTATTTTATTTTTTTGTAAAATAAAAAGTAAAGCACGTGCACACACACACAACAGTTAAAGAAAGGGGTAAAATGAAAGTTTGACCCTCATCATCGTTTTTAAAAATCTTTTGTTTTGTTTAAAAAGATTTTAAAACAAAAAGTCCCCAGCAGAGTCGCCAACTGAAATTACCCGGGATCCGGCTCCTAGAGCGCGAGGGGGCCCGTGCATCTCGCATTCGTGGTGTCGCTGTTCGGGAATGTTCGCCCGGATCCGAGAGGCAGCGCAATCGCGCCCCGGCATCTGGCTTTATTCCGCTTCTGCGTTGCGTGTTGGAGGTGTCTCGCCGTGTTTTGCTTTGTAGAGTCGCCACGCCGTTTTTATTTTTAAGCCCAAAACATTGAAAAAGGGCATCAGTTTAAAAATAATGATAAACTGGTTTTGTGTGATGAGATTTTGAGTTCGGAGGTCAGATGACTCCTCGGGAAGAGAATATTAGAATCTTAGAGCTCACCCGAGTTGCCTTGTAAAAACGAGTCTTTCGGATACCCCTAATATTCTTTAAATGTTGTGTGTGTGTGTGTGTGTGCTTTTAAAAATGCATCCTGTGTCGGATGTCTACATTGTACACTATGTATTGAAATGTATTGAAATAGTAATGGAAGGAAGCCTTACCAATGTTGGTTCGTGTCTGTCTTCCGCTGGGGAATAGTGTTTGAGGATGGAATAGTGTTCCGGCACGGACCGGGATTGCATCGGGAGGGGCCGGTTGTCTGCGGACAGAGTTTCGACGTGAGTTGAGATTGTAGGCTGTGTTCGGGCAGAGTTTCGGCGTGCGCTGGGATCGCAGAGATCACTTGGGCAGAGTTTCGGCGTGCGTTAGGATGGCAGGAGTTACTTGGGCAGAGTTTCGGCGTGGTTTGGGATCGCCGATTTGACTCGAAAAGAGCCGGGACACCTTGGAAAGACCAGGCAAGGCCTCGGAGTACCACGAGGGGCCTCAGAGTACCTCAAGAGTGCCTCGGGGCAGCGCGGGAGCGTCGCGGGAGCGCTCGGGGAGGCTTCGAAGCACCACGAGGGGGCTCGGAAGGCCTCGGAAGAATCTGAAAGGGGCCGGGATTGCCCCAAAGGGTCTTAGAGGGGAGCCTGAAGGCTGGGGGGAGAGGAGAGAAGAGGGAGGTGTGTAAAATGAGGGAGGGGGAGCCCTCTATTTATAGTAGGAGAAAACTGCAAAGAGGTCCGTACGGACCTCCCATGTTATCCAGATTTTTGGTTTTCCTCGATTTGAGGGAATATGTGATGATGGTGAATATTCTGGAATTATGATGTCCCCTGTGCAAAGAGGTCCGTACGGACCACCTCAGCATGCAAAGAGGTCCGTACGGACCAACCATGCATGAGGGTAATCATTTTCTCCGGGATTTGAGGGAATATTGTGGACTTTAAGGGGATTCAGTAATTATTAAAACAAAGAGGTCCGTACGGACCACTTATGCTTTTCCAATTTCCTGAAAATTCCCAAAAGGTCCTTTTGTCCCTTTTTATCCCAGAAAGGCTCATCCCTTGGTTTGGTTGAGGGTTTTGTGAGGGTTTTGAGTGCCATAGGTCTTCGAGACTATGTTTGTGAGTCTGCGGTGTTTCCCATATGCTTGGAAGAGGGTGATCCAGATTGGGGTACTTACAGCTACGGATCCAATCAATATAGTTTGTACCATTCTCTTCCAACTTTTCCTTCTCAAGGACAGATCGCAGTGACAGATGATTATTGTTTGATGCCATTTATTCTACAAAAAGATATACATAAAATATGAACACATATAAGCAAACATATTATATGAGAAGTATAATACATTTACATCAAAATAAATGCTCCCACTAAATTATACACCTTCCAATGCAAATAAGCATAATATACATTTAATGGGCTAAGATCCAACTTTAATTTAATTTCAAGTTTGCTATGGCAAACCGCTCAAAACTAAATTAATTAGGTAGAAACATCAATCATATCACATATATGACTCTTAGATCTTTTATGAGATTTATTTAAGACATCATATGTCTAAGTATATTTTAATCTCATCTTATGCCTTGGGTCCAAAACCATTTTGATAACCCCATTAAGTGCATTCACTTTAAACGTACAGAAACCACCATTTCCTCATCTTGCTCGCATACGAATAGAATCAAAGTACCTTGCTATGGCAAGCCCACCCAAAACAATCTGAATGGTCTCAAGTGTTTTAATCATGAATTGGCATAAAGAACCAAAAAGTTAAATGAAGGTTCTTTAAAGCAGATTATAAGCATATCAGCAAAGATAATCATAATCGTGCACCAGGTAAGTTCCCAGGAAGATAGGTGAGCCACAAGGACTACTTAAGTACCAAACCTCTCCTTCGACAGAACTCTCCTAAATATGCACAATCAGAAATCAGCTCTGATTTGCAACATAATCAATACTTTGTATAAACAATCAATTTCCTTTTAAATTATGCGTAAAATGACTTGTTTCTCATAAACAATCAAAAAACCAAAATTTCAATGTTTCAATCTAAACATTCAGGAAATTACAATACAATGTTTCAACTAAACATCTAACAAAATTCTTAACACGTAAGAACACATAATTCATGCATCGCAATAATTAATAAAATCATATTTTAATTAACTAAGCATGCATAAACAAGGAATTAATCTATCATAGCCCTATAAACTTAATTTCCAGAAATTTATAGCATCCAGATTAAGCCATAAACATATCAGATTGTAAACACATTCACAGATTAGCAGGATTGTTCAACAAACTGATTCTGCCCAGATTGGGCAAGTTTTGTCGCGTGACAGAGTCTAGCTTTGTCGCGTGACACAAGCATGTTCTGTCGCGTGACACAGTCAACCATTGTCGCGTGACACAATCAAGCTATGTCGCGTGACACATGGTTACCAGAATTGCAGATTTGCAAATTCAATCAATTCTTAATCACAGAGCAATTAAATCATATAAACAACTTTTAACAGATTTAATTCGATGTGAATAGAACATGATTTAGGCATATTGTTTCAAAAACAATCAAACTATCTCATACAAAACATGCAAAAACCATACAAACAATTTATATCAATTTTTCTTAGCATGTTAATTCAAACTTAACCATACGAACGGGGCTCTGATACCACTGTTGGGTTTTATGGGTCCATACGCAGCGGAATTAAGCATCTAATAACATAAAACCCAAGAGCTTAGGATCCGTTCTATACAATTAAATTGAATTCTATGAGATAGAAATAACCAACCTTGAACGCTTTCCGTTCTTGAGCTATCGAACAATGTATTAATGTGATTCTGAATACAAACTTCGAACTCTAGGCCTTGATCGTTGTACGAGCGAAGACCCTCTTATGGTATCCACTCCTTCGAATGAACCAAGAACGATTTCTTGAAGATTGCTAGATCTTTTAAACCTGTGAAGAATATTGAGAAACTCTATGTGATTTTCTTTTCAGAAATTCGGCTAGTCTTTTTAGGGTTTTACAGACCTTATATTTATACTACATTAGTATGGTATATGTTTCCTAATCAAATTAGGAAACCAGTCTGTAAATCGCCTTGTGGCTCAAGTTGTCGCACGACAAGTTGAAGCCCATGGCCAAGTTCTGTCGCGCGATGACATGTGCCACATCAGGCATCTCAATCATTCTTCCTCTAGTTTAATCAATTCATTCTAGTTGTGTGTGACCCAATAGGATTATATTATGTTGGCAATGAGTTCGATCATATCGACCCTCATAAGACATAAGCGAACTCTAGCAAGCCATTATGTCTACCCAAATAATATAACGTAAGAGTTCACGTTTCCAATGGTACACTTCCATTTCTCCCTTTGTGTCACAATGTTATATTGAACACAAGTCATGGTCCACGTCAACTTGTACTTGTTCAATGCTTTCTCGATCTTGAGTATAATGATAATCCAATCGCATTGGGGTATGTCCATACACTTTCATCATTATCACTCATCGAGGGGCCCAAGTAAAACATCTCTCTTTCGAGGGACAAATTCCATCTTGACTTATCATCCTTCCCATCATGAATCCGATCATGCTAAAGATAGCCTTTATAGATATCGTGTTAAGATATCGTTTGACTAAAATCAAACATGACTTTCATCATATGTAAGGTCATGATAATCTCAGGTCTAGGGACTAAATGAAGTGACGATATGAGATTTAATTATGACACTTGACCATGACATAAATCTCATACGGGTCAAGTCCAGTCACTTGTTCTCTAACAAGTACCCATAAATTTAATGTGCATCTCTATGCATATAATCATCATATGATTATCCATTAACATTTATACTAATTATTCACTTTAATAATTAGGGACGGAGATTATTACATATAAATTTGCAAAACATATAATAATCAAATAATAAACTTTTCATATAATAATAAATAATGTCAACACATAAGTCTATCAACCATAGGCCTAGGGCATAACACTAACAAGGAGAACTCAATTTATTCGAAATGTGATGGACATGGTTTAGAATATGGTGGAGATAGATAGAGAGATTCAAGCTATGGGAGATATTGCTTTATCAGATTTCTTTTCATCAGTTCACTCAAACAAAAACAAGTGGACTTCCGTGACCGATGAAGAAATTGATGAATTGTTTAAGGAAGATGGATCTGATGAAGTTGAAGGTGAAGATGATGATGTTGACAAGAAAGGTGATCAGTCGAACTCAAGCTCCAGCTCCAGTTCCAGTTCAAGCTCTACTATTCTGATGATGACCGATCTGCTGACCGATATGGAAGGGTGAGATTTATTACTCCTCAACAGATGGAAAGCGTTAGAAGTTTGGGAGGAGGCGTAATCGATACTTCACCGGTTACGACCTAAGGAGGAGGAGGCACTGCTATAACCGATCCCTCAACTGTTACTCAACTGATGGCCACTCAACCGATAAATATGCCTCTAATTGATGTATCTGCTATTGAACCGGTAAGAGAGGAGAAACCAATTGAAGCTGATGTTGATGATGTTGAGCTTCAGAAGGCAATGGCTGCTAGCTTGTTTGAAGAAGAGAGGAACCAACAACGAATATCTGCTGATGAGCTGGCAACTCAGCAAGCTATTCAAGCTTCCATCTCAGTCAGCCAGGCCAGTCCAATTTTGAAAGATCAACCATCGGTTGAGGAGGAGACCGATCCAATATTTGAGGAGGAATCTACATCTGATTTCTTTGAAGAAGATGAGCTTGAATTCACAGCTGCTGAACCGTTTGACTACAATCCTTTTGATGCTGCCCATCCACCGGCTAGATTTGATTTTACCCATGACCAGAAGGATCTCTTGTCCCCACTCAACTATTATACAACAAAAGCATCTATTCCTCGTCTACCCAATGGGATGTTTTTATTTGATGTCCATGAGAAAATCAGCAGCCGGTCCAGCCTCCAACCGATCCCAATGCCTCCATCCCTAGCCGATAAAATTCAGAGAAAGAGGAGAGCTGATAGAATGCATGTTTTTGTAGATGTACCTGAAGTTATGCAACATGGTGATCCTCCAACCGACACCCCTCCTCATCTAACCAAAACCAATGGCCCTGGTGAGACTAGCCTTCACTATCTAACACCCAAAATTCTCAAGCTAAAAAAGAGACCTGCTCCTCCCAAAAACCACAAGCTTAAACCGGGTAAAGCTGAGCAACAACTCATTACTGACTTTCCCTCCAAACAAAAGCCAAAATATTCTTCCTTGCTATCTCAGCGGTCAGCCACTATCAAGATTGGCGGTCAGATTGTCAACCGATTGCCTAGACCGGTCGAATGCTCCCTATCAACCGGTGATCTCTTTATCAGATACCTATCTCTCAACAACCGAATGACCAAAGTTTTGGAGTTGCATATAATCAATTGGTCTTTTGAGGTAACTAGAATGGTGGGTGATGCCTCAAGTACCTAGGCTATCAGTACGAAGAAAGGGTAATGTGCAGCCTAAAAGTAATATTCGACATGCCTCTCTCCTACTGAATGTTTTGAAGATGAGTTATTTGATTCGGTTAAGACAGAAAGTCATACCGTTTGCCCCTGCTGCTGCTGAATTATTGGAGTTAGCTTTTGCTGAGATGATGAGCCTAGAAGATAAAGTTTGATGACACCAGTTTTGGCTCAATCTGATTCTTCTTCCTCTGAGTCTGTTGATGAGGAAATTGAGATCTCTCCTACCGGTCAAGTTACATCAATCGGTCAACCTTCAGCCCCAACTGATCAAGCCCTAGCCGATCAAGTCACAACCATCATTCCCTTGACTGACAAACCTTCAACCGATGCGGTCTTGCCTTCTCCTATCCAACCGACTGCTCAACCGGCCACCTTAACCCAAGCTGATGATGACCCTCACCGGCCAGTTGTTGTGAATGACCTTGTTGAGTTTCATGAAGCCATGCTTGAAGGAGTTGCTGCAAAAAATGCTGAGTTGGTTGCAAATTTTGCTAAGTCCAATCAGGAGGAGGAAGAGAGAAAACTGAACAGAATGGAAACCGGTTTTGCTCTGGCTATTGGTAAATTTATGGAACAACTGAATTCAAGGGATGCTACCATAAGAGACCTACTTTTGCAACTCGAAAATTCATCCAATACCAACAAAGAATTATGTGAGCAAGCCATATCAGTCCAATCCCTCCTTAATGAATCAACCGATGCCCTCAAGATAGCCGAGCAGAAGAATCGTGATCTTGCCACCGAACTGATCAAGGTTAAGGCCAAGAATGAGGTGTTGATGAAAATGTTTGCTGACGGTCAGCTGGGTAAATCTCAGTATGAAGAGAAGAAGAAAAGAAAGAGAGAAGAGAAGAAAGCAAAAAGAGATGTTAAGAGATCAAGGTCAGAACTGGTCACATCGGCTACACCAACATCTACTCCAAAGGACTCAACCGATCATGCTCCTCAATAGAATGTAACCGATGACATAAATGTTTTTCTTTCAACCGGTCAGCTGATCTATCAATAAATGAGAATTTCTGAACCCTAAACTTGTTCATTTAAATGTTTTGCTTTCTTGAATTTCCTTTATTGAATGAATTCACTACTACTAACCGTTTCCCTTTGCAGGTTGCTTCATTCAAATTTCGTTTCCTATATTTTTTTGTAAGCTTTACTTAGGTTACATCAAGTTGTCACTTTACTTAGGGCATGACATAATTAAAAGATAAATTCTTAGTCATTCTATTACTAAAGTTAAGATAGATGTTAACCTAGGATGATTGGACTTAAGCAATTAGGAGGAGATTGTTAGTCAAATATATGTATAACTTTAGAATTGCTTAATCTCAATCATAATAAACATTATTGAGGACCCCTAATTTTAACTAGACCAAATAGAATTTTTCTATGTATGATAGGTTCCCTTTAGTGCTAGTGCCAGTGTTTTTATAAATGTATTTTTCTCAAAATATGAAGACTTGAAGACCTTGAATATTTTCCATGTTGTCAACTGGTCACTTGTTCAAGAAGTTTATCCAACCGGTTGACAGCCTCAACCGATCACCATGCTTTACCGGTCAACCCCTTAACCAGTTGAGACAGTCAACCGGTCAGACCTCCTCAGTTGCTGATAATCGGCCAAGCTTATTCAACAACCTTCCTCAAACATTTATTGCTCCCAACTACCCAGCCCCCAATTTAGCTGAAGTTGGTAAAACAGCATGCTGAGAAGACATTCATGCAACCTGTCAGTAACTCAAAGAGGAATGTCAAAGTTACCAGTACTCACAACACTTCATCTACTCAATGAAAAATATCTTCATCAAATCTCAGGCATTTAATGCAAAAGATATTCTCATTAAATGCCTGTCAGTCCAAGTCATCCCTCCAACCCCTTCACAGACAACAGCTCTATTTTGAAGTTCATTATAAATACCTTCTCCAGAGCATTGAAGAGGGTTGGTGTTAAAGATCTTTGAGAGTGAGTTGCCAAGAACTACCAGCATTCAAGCATTCAAGTTCAAGGCATTCAAGTCCCTCATATTCACTAGACTATCTCTGTTAGGACATACAATGAGCACCATCAATCAATACTTTTAGTGTTCCCAAACAAGACTATGATTGGAACACATTGATTGAATCACACACATACCCTAGAGAAATCAGTTCAACATTGTGAACACATCTCTAGAAAACAGTTGGTCAATCTTGTAGCACTATCCATTAGTGATCACTTTACTTTTGGCAACCTTCAATAATAAGGCTTGTAATTTGTAATAGTTAGGTATCATTAATTGTGCACTTTCACAAATCCAAGTTTTGACCAAACTTGGTAGAGGACGTAGCAGTTATTTAACACTGTGAACCTCTTCAAACAATCGTGTCATTTCCTTTGTATGTTTGCTTATTATTTGTGTTGTTGTAACCGGTTGACAATCTCTCAACCGGTCACAACCTTTTGACTCCTATTTACTGCTTGTTTGTTTCTCCATTGAAAAATACAATTGCATGACATTTTAACTTACTCTTTGAAAATCCTTCTACCTAACCGATCTTTGAGTGAGTCTAAACCGGTATCATTTTATCCGCTGCGCAAACCTGTTTCCATCGATTAGCCTCTGATAAGGTACTTGACATTTTCAAAGGTTTTGAAAAGAGTTTAAGAAAAGTTTTTAATCAGGCTATTCACCCCCCCTCTAGCCTGTTTTCCTACCAATTGGGCCTAACATCTACTCCCTCCGTCCCCAACCTACATGCCCGGTTTGACTTTTCACGTAAATTAAGGAGAAAGTATTATATTGAAAGTGTTGTGAGTGTGAAAATAAAATAGGAGAGAGAATGAGTGGAGAGAATAGTAAATTATAATTTTGTTGTGAGTATTAAAATAATGTAGGAGAGAGAATGAGTGGAGGGAATAGTAAAGATTCCTTTCCATTTTAGGAAATGTGCACGTAGGTTTGGGACGCCCAAAATGGAAAGTGTGCACTTAGGTTGGGGACGGAGGGAGTATATGTTACCTAGGAACCCCTACATGTCGACCACGACATACTTAAAGGTCGACCAGCGCCTATCAGGCTCCTTTTATGAAAAGGGGAATTGGATTCCCTACCCTTGGTCACCTCTTTACACAGTATACACATAAGTCGACCAACTCTTTATGCCAAGGAGAAAACCTTTTAGCCATATGAACAGAAGACACTTCTAATTCTACTAGATAAGGATTGTGAGGAATTAGGATCCGAGTAGGATTTAACTTGATATCTCACCTAACTTACTATATAAGGCAGGACTTTATATCCTACACCTATAAATATACGCCATAATTTACACCATTCTGGTACGCGCATTCTTTTGATCCAAAACTCTTGTCAATTGATTTGCTATTTATAAGACAAATACTTACTCTCACAACGGAGGGCTTTCGCCGGTGAAGTCCCGGCTTAGTTTACGTGTTTGTTCATATTTTTCATGCTATTCCATACAGGATACAACCTATCTCTTGATTTGGGCTGATCCGACATTTTTGGCATCATCAGTTTGGTTAAATTGCTGGGAAGCGATCGAATTATCCTTTGAATAGCCGGAAAAATTCAGCTTCATTCTCCTAATCCTAATGAAAGAAGGACACAATTCTAGTATCACTCCTGATCAAGATAACCCTCTTATATGAGTAGACTCATGGAAACGCTGGGACAACTATTCCTCTTGCCAATGGGGGATTACCACCTCCTCCACCCCTGAATGACGGAATGCCTCCGCTAGATATGACCTTACGTTAGAGTGGACAACCAATAACGGAGATCCTCATGAATCATCCCCATCGTCGGCGATGAGGATGACCAGCAGGTAGTCTGATGGGGAGGAATGCCACCTAGGGAGGCACAGGAACATCCCCACCACAAATTGATCGCAAAACTCTTCTGCATCGCCAGATGGACACTCTGCAATTCATTTATGAAACACAAAATGCCTTGTTACAGTTAGATCCAGAACATTCTCTGGCAGAATTCATTAGACCTACCAGGACTGGAAATTCCCTTGGGGGAGAGTCATTTTGATAGGCATGGTATTCGGGGGAATAGAGAAAATCTTCCCATTGGCCAAAATCCCCCACATCACGACACTGCTGGTAGATGCAAGCATATCCCTGCTCAGGATGTATATCCTCGTCATAATACTCCTGGACATGGGAATACGCAAAATGAGGGAGATTTGAGAAATCAGTTGAACAATAAAAGGGACCAGGAGGTTAATTCAGCTGACTTGAGAGCAAGGCTCAGTCATGCTAGGCAAAAGACCCCTCCTCATCATAATCCCTCTCCTTGGCATATGAGTCCTACTCGACCTAGGAGTCCTCCTTGGTACAGAAGCCCTCCTCGTCACAGGACTCCTCCCCGTCCAGAGATAGTTCCCAAGAGGGACATAACTCCTCCTCGTCATTTTAGGCCATTGAATGGCAGAGCACCATCTAAACGCGGAGATAATCACCAACATGAGGAACTAAGCCGAGTGAATGGACATAGAGAAAAAGAAAGGACCCATCGTAGTTCCCACTTTAGCTCAGGAATTAATGCAAAGGATATTCTCCTCATAGACTCGGGGGCCTCTAGGGACATTTCATACTACTCTACCTTCCTAAAGATGAATCTAAAAGATAGAATGCTCGAGCCATACTCAAGAAGATTGGAAGGCTTCACCAACCATAAATTCAACGCTATGGCGACGATTGACTTACAACTGGAAGTTGGGGAACATCCCTTCCGAGCTGAGGCTACAGTAACTTTCGTGTTCATGGACCTGGCAAGTGACTACTATGCCATCCTAGGCATTCCAAGTCAAGGCAAACTTAGGATGGTCGCCTCCCTCCCCCACCAGCGAGTTAAGAATCACAATCGCGTGGGAATCGAATGTGTGAGGGTGACCCCCAAAGACTTCTTGGAACATGTGATAAGAACCAGAAAAACTGTTCGAAAGGTGGAGGTAGAAACGCCGGAGGAAAACCTAAATATCTCTAAGTCTGTAAAGACTACCGGCACCAGTTCTAGGCTTCATCTGATTTTCGAAGTCGAGGACGAAGAACACATGATACTAGACATTCAAGAAGATGACAATGATGATACAGTTTTGTCCATCCCAGATCTAACCCCTTATCTCGTCAGCGGCCAGAACTCGGGGGTCAACCATGACTTGAGACAAGGAGAGATGTAGGACGTAAACAAGCTGGTTGAAATGAAAGACCTAGATGTAATGGTGATGAGGGTAGAAGACTTAGTGTTGGGTATGCATATTTTAACCCTCCTAGATTAGCTTAAGATTTGATTGATACCATAACCTCCTCTCTATTTTAAGGACTTTAGGACCCTATGTAATGAAGCTTAGACTTCAATTTTTTAGTTAAGTCCATTTTATAGAATAGGTTAACTTAGGCTTGAAGACTGGCACAAGACTCATTAGATATGAGGTTGCAGTTCAAAGTTTCAGACCGCTTCATCCAAAACTGCCTAGCAAACCGCTTCTAGCTAACTGCTTTGTGGAATCCTTTGTCTGAAACCACTTGTGAACTCCAGTGTGTAAACTGCCTTATTGAACCGCTCATGCAAACTGCAATGCAGTTTCGATCTCAAACCACACTGATGGAACCTCTTCTTGGTGAAACTGCTCATATCTAAACCGCCCTTCACCAGACCGCTTCAAGGATTGAAGACTTGAAGTGAACCACATTTTACCATTAGAATCCACGTCATCAATATCAAATGTCAACCACTATATCTTGTCACATGACTACTTATCAGACAAGATCTGCAAGGATCTTGAAAAGGTGACAGATGTCCTAACTGCCTTATTTGCAGCTGGATCCTGATCAGCTTTACCTGCAACTGCTGTACCTAAGGACAAAAGTGGTTACTGTGGACCAATGGGAAAGAACCAGTACAGTCCTTGCAACAGCTGTGTCCAACGGCTGGTTCCTTGGTGCTTGGGTATAAATACCCCTAATCTTCAACACTTGAAGATTGCTTGAGAAATTGATTTGCTGTGAGTTCATACGAAGTTGAAGTTCTGCCCAGAAAATTTCCAGTCCTTTGAATCTTCATCTTCCTACTTCAAAAAAAATATCCCAGCCCACAAATCAAGCCTTAACACCATCAAGAATCATTGTGCTCTACATCTCATAGATTTAAAGAGCCTTGATCTTGCTTTCACACACACACCTTGTTGGGTATGCATATTTTAACCCTCCTATTTTGTATTAGATTTGATTGATATCATAACCTCCTGTCTATTTTAAGGACTTTAGGACCCTATGTAATGAAGCTTAGACTTCAATTTTTTAGCTAAGTCCATTTTATAGAATAGGTTAAATTTAGGCTTGAAGACTGTCACAAGACTCATTGGATATGAGGTTGCAGTTCCAGCAGTATTCAAAACCGCCCTATGAACCGCACATGTAACCGCATGTGTATTTCTCCTTTGAATCTGCCTCTTGAACCAACTGCAGTGTAACCGCTCTTGAACCGCACCTGTGCTGTTCATGTGCAACCGCATCTGTGCAACCTCCTGGTGTAGCAAACCGCATGGTCCTAACCGCTCCTCACCAACCGCATCCAATGATTGGCTACTTGAAGTGAACCACTTTTTATCCGTTGGAATCCACGTCAGCAATATCAAAAGTCAACCACCAAATCTTGTCACGTGATTCAATGTCAGAGAAGATCTGCAAGGATCTTGAAAAGGTGACAGGTGTCCTAACCTCATTGCTTAGCTGGAGCCCGATCGCCTTTATCTGCAAAGAATCGTACTCAAAGGACAAAAGTGGATATTGTGGACCAATAGGATTGCATCAAGTACTGTCCTTACACAGCTGTATCCAACGGCTAGTTTCTTGATGCTTGGGTATAAATACCCCTAATCTTCACCATTTGAAGATTGCTTGAAAATTTGAGAAATTGCTGTGTTCATGAGAAGTTGAAGCTCTGCCCAGAAATTCATAAGTCCTTTGAATCTTCATCTTCATACTTCAAAAAATATTCCCCAGCCCAGAAATCAAGCCTTAACACATTCAAGAATCATTGAGCTCTACATCTCACAGATTTAAAGAGCCTTGATCTTGTTCTCACACACACACCTCACTTGTTTAATCACATAGATTATACATTTGAGATACACTGGTTATAGTCTAGGATTTATTCTTCATAGAAATGATTTTATTGTACTTTGTAATCTCTCAAATACTTAATATAAAATCTCTCTTAGAAATCCAAGACTAACCATCTTGGTAGTGGACGTAGATCGTTTATCGATTGAACCACTCCAAATATTGTGTTCTTATTTTCTGCATTTATATTTACTTGTGCTTACTAATTATCTTTTTGTTTCTCTGTTTGATCTTTATATAGTTATCCATTATTGTGAAATAGTGTTTGGAGTTAACAAAGTCAAAACCACACGTGTTTGAAAAACTGCACTTACCAAAACCGCTAGCAAAACCGCATTTTACAAACCGCCTCTAAAACCGCTTTACACTCTATAATTCTGCTGTGCATTTTACATCATTACTTGCAGTCTATTATCAACTGTAAGAGGATTTTGTAAGCAAGAGGTTTAGTTTTTAAAAGAGGGTGAAAAATTTGTAACAGCTATTCACCCCCCCTCTAGCTGTATTTTCACCCTTGTTGCCACCTTTGGGACCAACAAGTGGTATCAAAGCTTACACATTTTAAAACCACTGTTTTTCAAGCTTAACAGCTTGTGTGCCGATTCGATATGGCAAATACAAAGACAATGACTACTGTTAACTATTCACACATTCCAATCTTGGACGAAGACCACTTCGACATCTGGAAGTGCCGAATGCTTATTCATTTGGAAACCATCGATGAAATGCTAGTGGAATGCGTGATCAATGGCCCGTTAGTTCCAATGAAGGCCAACACAGATGCAACCACTAGTGCAACAATTCCAGAGGTCAAAAATCCAAAAGAAGAGTGGTCGGATGAAGAGAAGGGATTAGTTGCCTTGGACAGCAAGGCTAGGCACATCATTTCTGGAACCCTCCCCGTATCAACTCTACAGAAAGTGATGTACCTCAAAACCACAAAGCAGATGTGGGATGCCATTAAGAGCTACCTTGAAGGTGATGACGAATGCAAGGAAAGCAAATTATATGCGGTTGAAAGATCATACAACAACTTCAACAGAAAATCCAACGAAACCTTGCGTCAAACCTACGATCGCTATGTTGAGGTAGTTAATGCTTGTAGATCTCTTGGTAAAACTTTAACCGATAAGGAAATCAATATGACTTTCCTATCTGCTTTAGGTTCTAAATGGGTAAATAAGGCTACCTCTTTAGAAGACTCCAAAGTTTTGGGTACTTGGTCGTTAAGTAACTTGTACGCCAATCTTAGAGTCTATGAATTAAAATTAAATCATATTGAAGAGATTGAAGGGAAAACCAAATCGCTATCCATGTCCGTCGTGGAACATGAGGAGAAACCATCTACATCCAATCAAACTGCAGATCCTTCCATATCAACCTCATCACTCATCGAGATGGATGATGATGATTTTGCCATGTTTGTGAAAAGATTCCAAAAATTTAGAAAATCTTCAAAACCTTTCACAAAATCATTTTCAAAAGGCAAACCTCCTGCAACGTTTTCTAAGGCTGGAGATACAAAGAAAAAGAGTGATCTAGTTTGCTACAATTGTAGAAAACCCGGTCACTTCGCATCCGAGTGTCCACAACCTAAATATGAATACATGAAAAAGAAAACCTCTCCTCGCGAAATTTTCGTCGCAAGGGAATGATTGCCGAGGAGGAAGAGAATTCCAAGGAATTGGCTACTTGGATTGAAACAGATTCGGATGATGGAAGTGATGATGAAACCGAAGAGGTTAATCTCGCTTAATTGCAGCGCTTCGATGAGTCAGATTCTGAGTCAATCGAGTCGCAAGATATGGAAGAAAAAGAGGTTTCTACAAAACTTCCAAATTTTAAATTGGATGATGATATCAAACTTACTCCTAGCATTAAGATAGGAAATTGCTCGTATTCACGTCCCATTTTTCCTCCTACAAATGCTCCACCTTCAAAAACAATTCCAAAGAAGAAAATTTTAAAAAAGGTGGTGGAAGAGGTTTCTCCCATGGAACATGAAAGGATGTTCAAGGAAGCTGAAATGGTGATCCATCAATTCTCTAATCTTAAGAAAGCCTTAAGCTTAGCTCATGATGAACTAAATCTGTACAAGACGGAGAAAACTGTGATGAAGTCCGAAATTTCAAATCTTAAGGACCAAATCAGAAGTATGACTCCTCTTGCTGATCAGAACCGCATCCTTGAAACTAAGGTTGTTGCACTTCAACTCCGGAATGATGACTTGGTAACCCAAATCAACGATCGCCAAAAGATTATTGATTCGTGGCTCAAGTCTCAATCCACAAAGGATAAAATCATGGACTTCCAAGTTCCTCCTGGAATTAAGGAAGGCCTAGGTTTTGGATCTGAGGAAGAGGAGAAGTGTGCATCCTCGAGTGAAAAGGATAAGGAAATTTTGGAACTAACTAAAGAAATTCCTAAGGGGAAGCATGCTAAAGGAAAGGGTAAAGGACGACAAATTAATTATGTCTACCCTAAAGGAAAGCAATATGGAAAGAATTCTGTGTTGAAACCTAAGGATTCTCTGGAAGCAAACCGAAGAGGAAATGGCTTATGGAATTGGTCGCATACCGCTCCAACCGCTCCCGGTGGAAAAATGGTGCCGCTAACCTGTGTCCGACCGCGCTTCTTCTTTGACCGCTCCTCCCGCCTTCAAAAGCAGGAATAGCGTTCCCAGGAAATACGTGGTCAAACCAAAGCCTATTCCCTTTATCTCACTGACTCTTAGCCGGAACCGCTCCTCCAAAACCTCTTCCTTGTCCCAAACCGCATGCAACTCCTAAGAAGAGTAAGGAGTTAGTAAAACCTCATGAAGCTTGTAGCTATTATAAATGTTCTGTGTGTGATGGTTTGGTCACAAGGCTGCAGAATACCTTTTGCGGTTCATATCCAATGCCAGGAAGAGTAAACCTCCTTCGTCAAGGTGTGTGGGTCGTAAAGGGTTGCTAACTTCAGACCCAAGGAATAAAGGGGGACCTCGTTCTTAATGTTTACATTTTAGGTCCTCTGCTTCATGGCTGGTCACTCCAAGGATAATGAATGGTATCTTGACAAAGGGTCGCCAAGACATATGACCGGAGATAGATCATTACTTGAAGATGTCGTTGAAGCAAGTGGTCCATCTCGTAACCTTTGGTGACAACAACAAAGGCAAGACCATTGGATATGGTGTTATAAGGAGAGGAAACCTAACCATTGAGAAGGTTTCTCTTGTTGAAGGACTCAAGCACAACCTCCTTTCAATTTCTCAATTTTGCGACAAAGGAATGCTTTGCAACTTCACGTCATCAAATTGCTTTATCAAAGATAGCATTTCCGGCGTCACCCTACTCACAGGGATTCGTAAGAGTAATATTTACATTATTGATTTAAATTATGCATGTAGTATTACTAATCTCTGTTTTGTAGCTAAGAATGTGAGAGAAAATAGTTGGCTATGGCACAAGAGGTTGAGCCACTTGAACTTCAAGTATCTTGCAAAGATTGGTAGGGAAAACCTCGTTCGTGGTTTACCTAAAGTGGCTGACCACCATCCTGAGAAATGCAGTGCATGTCAACTTGGTAAGGCCGCAAGGCCGTCTTTCACCAGCAAGACCGCTCCTTCAACTTCAAGATGCTTACAACTGCTTCACATAGATTTGTTTGGACCCGTAACCACTGCCAGCATTGGAGGAAATAGATATACCTTAGTGGTGGTAGATGATTACTCAAGATATACGTGGATTGAGATGATGATTTCCAAAGATGATTGTTATGAGATTCTCACCGCAGTTTTTAGACGGCTCCAAACCCAAAAAGAAGACGACATCGTTAATGTTCGATCAGATAATGGAACAGAATTTAAGAACAACGGTGTTGCTCAGTATTGTGATGACCATGGGATTGATCACAATTTTTCAACCGCTGGTATTCCACAACAAAATGGGGTTGTGGAAAGGAAGAATAGGACGTTGATTGAGGCTAGAAAAACAATGATATCTGAAGCAAAGCTACCTCAGTATTTTTGGGCTGAAGCAATCAATACAGCATGCTTCACTCAAAACCGCTCCCTCATTAACAAAACCTATAATAAGACTCCCTATGAGCTTTGGCGAGGAAGAACCCCCAACATTGCATTCTTCAAGATCTTTGGCTGCAAATGTTTTGTCCTCTACAACGGAAGAGAAAATAGAGGTAAATTCGGAGCCAAGGCCGACGAAGGTATTTTTTTTGGGTATGCTAAACACTCAAAAGCTTTTCGTGTTTTCAATAAAACTAGTTTAAAAATAGTTGAGTCTGTCCATGTAACTTTTGATGAGCATTCTCTCCTTGAGCCACACTTGGCTCCAAATGTTGCTGATGATTTTGTTGAGCATAATGAAACAGGTGAATCATCTCAAACCGCACCTGAACCTCAACCGCAAAATCCAGCACCCTCAACTGAAATTCCCTCAAACCGCACCTTTGAAACCGCACCTGAAGTTCCTACTCCAGATGCAACTCCTAGGGAAGAAGAAGTTGAGAATTCCCCTATCCAGATTATAGAACCTCTTCATCAACTTACCTTCCATGACTTCGCTGAAGGATCTAACGACATTCCAATTGAAGATCTTCAGCAAACCTCAGTCCAACCAGACTTACCCCCGGAGGTTCGTGAAGTCAGTAGTCACCCCCTCACAAATGTGATTGGTGATCTGTTTTCCGGTGTTCAAACAAGGAGATCGAATTATGATGAGCATACTTCTCTTTTATCTCAAGTTGAACCCAAGAAGATTGATGAAGCACTCCAAGATTCCAGTTGGGTCGTTGCAATGCAAGAAGAACTCAACCAGTTTGAAAGATGCAAGGTCTGGACTTTGGTACCTAGACCTCAGGATCAAGGAGTAATAGGAACTAAGTGGGTATTTAGGAATAAGATACGAGAATGGAAGCATCACTAGGAATAAAGCAAGGTTGGTTGCACAAGGATATAGGCAAGAAGAAGGAATTGATTATGATGAAACCTTTGCTCCAGTTGCAAGATTGGAAGCTATCAGAATCTTCTTAGCCTACGCCTCTTTCAAGCGTTTCAAGTTATATCAAATGGACGTAAAGAGTGCATTCCTCAACGGCGAACTGCAAGAGACCGTGTATGTTGCCCAACCACCTGGATTTGAAGACTCCAAATTTCCCAATCATGTCTACAAACTCCAGAAAGCTTTGTATGGACTTAAGCAAGCTCCAAGGGCATGGTATGAGACTCTTTCTAAATTTTTACTAGAAAAAGGATTTAAACGTGGTAAAATCGATACAACTCTTTTTATTGCCAAATATAATGAGCATACTTTATTTGTTCAAATATATGTCAATGATATTATTTTTGGTTCTACTAATGAGTTACTTTGTAAGCGTTTCGAAAAGCTAATGAAAAGCAAGTTTGAGATGAGCATGATGGGAGAATTAACATTCTTCCTCGGGCTTCAAATCAAGCAATGCGAAGAAGGTATTTTCCTCAGCCAAGCCAAGTACACCAAGGAGTTGATAAAGAAGTTTGGATTAGAAAATGTTAAAGCATATGATACTCCTATGGCCACCGGCAATAAGCTAGATAAGGATCTCAAAGGTAAGAAAGTTGATCAGACTTTATATCGAGGTATGATCGGCTCATTACTTTACTTAACTGCTAGTAGGCCAGATATCATGTTTTGTGTCTGTGTATGTGCTCGTTACCAAGCAGATCCTAGAGAAGCACATCTTATTGCAGTCAAGCGTATAATCCGCTATTTATCTGGAACCACTAACCTTGGACTTTGGTATTCCAAAGATTCGAACTTCGATCTTGTAGGTTATTCAGATGCAGATTATGCAGCTTGTACTATTGACAGGAAAAGCACTAGTGGTACTTGTCATTTCCTCGGGAATAGACTAGTTGCTTGGGCCAGCAAGAAGCAAGCTTCAGTTTCAGTGTCAACCACAGAGGCTGAGTATATTGCTGCTGGTAGTTGTTGCTGTCAAATCCTTTGGATGAAGCAGCAGTTGGTAGACTATGGAATCCATGAAGGAAATTGCCCTATCATGTGTGACAACACTTCAACAATTTCAGTCTCCAACAACCCTGTCATGCATTCCAAGACCAAGCATATAGATATCAAGTATCATTTCCTCAAAGACCATGTGGAGAAGAGGAATATCCATTTAGAGTACGTGGGGACAGACAACCAGATTGCTGATATCCTCACCAAAGCTCTTGACTCCAAGAGGTTTTCCTTCCTCAGAGGAGAAATGGGTATGCTTGAACTTAAATGAATCCATTCTTTTTATTAACTAACTTGTGTGATGAGTATAGTTCCAATTCCTTTGTTAAAACCGCATGCACCAAACCGCAAGTATATCCAACCGCACTGCAGCCAACCGCTTCATTCAAAACCGCATGCTGCAGTTCAACCGCTTGGATCTCAACCGCGTTTTCAACTTGGAGTATTTTCTATCTTTACTTATGTTTATTTATTTAAAAAAAAAACTATTCAAATTCTTTTATTTATTTTTCAGTCCTTATTTTTCTTTAAGGGTTTATTTGCAAATGTTTTCCCACGAAAATTTAAATTTTGAGAGCATTCAATGCAAAGGGAACATTAGCATTAAATGGCCTTCATGTCAGCCGTCATTGGTTGATGGGATGAAGCTGAAAGGGTGCTATGTTTGCAATGATTCACTGAGTTGGTGAATCAGTCTGACCTTTCAACTGCCAAACCCTAATTCTTTCCTATATATAGAAGACATACCTTACCTTTTCAAACTTTTCAACTGTCTTCTCTCTCTGGCACCGTACCTTTGTCAGTTTCTCTACCAACTCACTTTCTCTCTCTAACCTTCAAAATTTCATAAAGTTTTAAGTTTTTCTTCATCAATGGCACCCAAACCCATTGAAGATATGGTATGATTTCTGAACTTTAAACTCTTTTATCTTCTGCAAATCATACATGCTATTGAACTGTTTCTGCCATTGATGAACTTGAAAAGCTTCGAACAACCATAACTGATTTTTCTTCATATATGCTTCATTTGTTGATTATTTTTGATGAAATTTGTTAGGTTTTGTTCGGAATCATGCATAGATTATGTTTCTAAACTCTGTTTTATGATCAATCAACATCTTGAGCACTGATTTTGAATTTTAAACTTTCTAAGTTTCGAAACCCACTTTCTGATTTTTCCATTTTCTGGGTGATTCTGAGTAAAGTAGAAGTTTTTATTGTTATATTGTTAATCTACTGCTCAATGTGATCATTTTGACATGTTATTTGTTCATTTTGATTAACATTTTTCAAATTTCTGTTCTTGGTGTTCTTCATGCATTCATATGACTGTTCATCTTCATTTTCAGATTTTTCCTTATGTTTTGGGTTGACCTAATTTTCAAATCTTGTTTCCCATACTTAGAAAATTTCTGAAAATTTTGCCTATTTCATGTTTGAACCGCATCATTATGAACCGCATGATATTCGTTTTGAAACTGCACTTACAGTTGCTAATTTATAATTTCAAAACCGCATCATCTTAACCGCATATTCTCTCTTGGAAACCGCATGCTGAAAACCTCATATACATTTTTAGAACCGCATGCTAGAAATTACTCAAGTTTTACTAAGTATATAGGCTGGACACCATAAATTTCCTCTCTAAGCACCGCTTGCAGTGTGGGATAATTTTGGATTACAATGCCACGTACTAAGTATATACTTTTGTGTTTTTCTTATTTGTTTCCTACCTGTGTTCACAGTTTCATTGTGGTTGGAAATTTTCATTTCCAAAACCGCACTATTGCCAACCGCATGTGTGCACCAACCGCATGTGAACTGTGATTTTCCTAAAGTGTTCTAACTTGTGTGTTTTATTTGTAGAATACCAAGTATTTCCTGCCAGGTTGGGAGATAAATGAACCAGAGTTACGGTCTGATGCTCTGGGAAGAGAGATGATGAGGAAGATGCAGGCTTCTGGAATCCTTCCCTTATTCAACAAACAGCAAACCTACACCATTCCCTCTTTCATTGACCAATTTTATGAAACCGCTGTGAAGGGAGAGACTGAACTTTCTAATGGTACCAAGATTCCTAACTTGGTGGGAGTTGTAGAAGGATTCAGAGTCTCTATTGACTATTTGGACATCAGAAGCACCTATGACTTCCATGTGTCTGGTGCTCCAGTTGAAGTTTCCCAAGAAGTCCAGGATGCTACCTGTTCTACTCTTACTGGAACCCTGGATTCCCTATCTGGCCACTACAAAACTAAGCCAAGGAGAGATTTTGGTGAGCTGATGAGCCACCTGTGCTACCTAGTTGGGAAATCAGTTTGTGGGAAGACTGGCAACCACAACAACTTCACCTCTCATCAATGGCAATACTGTTGTGCCATCTACAACGGCATGAAGCTTCATTGGCCCAAGATCTTGATGAGAGAAATTGCTAGCAGCATTAATGCGTATCAGCTTAAGGTCAAGAATGAGAAGATAAGGTGGAGACCTTTTGGGAGAGTGCTGACCGCAATCTTTGGGAATTATCAGCATCTGGAGGAGCTAAGGATTTCAACTCCAGATTTATCTATCCACTGGGGATTTGAAGAATCCTTTGGCCTCAAGGCAATGCATTCCTTCAGAAGATCTTTTGGGAATGATGATTATAAAGCCATATATGATTCTGATACTTCTCAAAATAAGGAGATGTACGTAGAGATGAATCCTGCTACTGCTTCAACCGCTTTGGGAAAAGCAATAAAGAAGGCCTCAAGGAAGAGGAAGGCCCCTGCAGAACCGCTCCCTAAGCCAACCTCAACCGCACCCTCTAAATCGCGTGGTGCAGCTGGAGCAGGTCCAATCCAGAAGAAGCCAAGGAAAGAGAAGGAGAAGATGTCTCTTAGAGATGAGGTAATTGAAGAAGATGAAGAAGAGGAGGATGTCACCATTGCTCCATTAGTGGCTAGGGCTAAGAAGGCCAAGCAGACTCAGATTGATCTGGCCAAGATGACTGATGAGGAGCTGTCAATCTTTTACAAAGCTGAATTTGAGAGACTTGAGAGGGAAAGGGCTAAGAGGGAAGCAGCCAAAGGAAAATCCAAAGAACCAATTCCCCAACCGCCTCCTTCTAAACCGCCCAAACCCAACCGCTTGTTCAAACCCCTCCTCAATCTCCCATCCATTCCCATCAGCCATCCCATGAAAAATCCCCTGCCAAAGCCCCAACTCCCGAACCGCATTCTCCTCCCCAGCCGCAAAGAGCTGCAACCGCTCAGGGGGAGAAACCAAAGAGGGTTAAGCAAATAGCCCAGAAAAGGACCCCTATCAAAGGCCCCAAACGCTTTCTTCACCGCATTTCTAAACAACCTACTCCTTCTCCACCTTCATCCCATTCATCCTCTCATTCCACTTCTCATACACCATCCAAATCCCTTTCAGAATCTTACTCTTCTTCTAGCCAAAACAAATCCCAAACTCCCTCACCTGAGAAAGAAAACCGCTCCTCATCTATCCAAAATTCCAACCGCGCCCAATCACCACCTTATTCTCATCACACCCCAGCTATCTCCATCTCAAATCTAAACCGCGATAAAACCCCATCCCCTAACCGCGTACATTCACCTCCTCCTCCTCCCATAAATTCTCCCCATCAAAACCGAACCCCTTCTCCAAACCGCCTTCCTACTCCACCTCCTCAAACCTCTCCCATTCTAGAAACTACACCTATTCAACAGAAAACCCCCTCTGTTGAAGTTCACACTACCAGTTCCTCCTCCAACTCCAATCCTATCACTTCTGGTATTCCAACCACAAACATTCCACCTCCTCCAACTGCACCTATTTCAACCGCACCAATTCCTACCATCCCAACCGCACCTTCCACTTTTCCCCAAACACTTCCTCTACCTCCCTCAATCGCTTCACAGTTCACTGTCCCAGCCACCCGTGTATTCCAAACCCTCCTATCCCCTTTACCTCAAACCGCTGCTCCAACCCAATCTCAACCGCCTCCCTCATTTACCCAAATCCCCTCCACTTCAACCGCACCTCCTACAGATTACTCCCAAATTCTTTCAACCCTTAATCTTATCCAAGGCCAACTTTTCTTAAACCAAGGTCACATGATCAAACTAACCGCTTCCAATGCTGCTCTTGAGGCCTCCAATACTTCTCTGACCGTATCCAACCAAACCCTTCTAGCCAAAGTGGATGCTCAGGCCCTAGAAATGGCAGATCTTAAAACCCTATTGATTGATACCATTAAGGGGGAGAGGAGTTCCTCTATCCAGACCGCTGAAGCTGTTAAAACCGCAGCTACAGAGTGCTTTCAAGGCTTCAAGGAAGATTTAGCCAGAGGAGTGCTTAGAGCCATGGGTGATGCGGTTTCAAAGACTCAACTTCAAGAGATGCTCTCCAAGCTATCTGATGAGTTTGTTTCTTCAACCAACGCTGCTCTGGTATCCTTCATGAAAACCCTTGAAGATTCCCATCCTCAACCGCAACCGCAGCAAGCATCCACCTCAGCCGCCCCTACTCAAACCGCCTTGGATGCCCTACAGCTCAAGATTTTCAATGAACTGGACTCCCTCAAAAGCAGAATCAATGTTGATCTCAACATAGTGGGAGACAGTCTCAAGGAGCAAGTCAAATCCTTTGATGATGATATATCTTTCAGGTTTGAAAACCTCAAGGCCGATTTCAACCTCAAGCTGGACAACTCCATAAAGGAATTGAAGTCCAACCTGACTGTAACTGTTGACTTGGATCCATTGAGAGATGCTCTATCTACTCAAATAGTGACCATTCAGGATGAGATCTTCACCTTTTTCAATTCCTTAAAAGCCAATTTTGAAGCCTTCTCCACTCAGATCAAGGACTGTGTTGATGCCAACTCAAGATCAGTTGATGCTGTTGGAACTGCTGCTGCTGAATCTGTTACCGCTCTCAAAACTGTTGAAACTACTCTTGCAAGGCAGGTTGAAGACCTCAGAGCTTTAAGAAGAAATATCAGAGGTGAAAGCTCAGCCTTCAGACCATCAGGACCGCAGTTGCCCAACCAGGAAGTGAATCAACCAAGAGAGCAACCGCGTCATCAACATCAACCGCCTCATCATCGACCGCGTCAGCAATAGGACTTCTCTTTTGTAATTCCTTTTATCCTTTTTGCTGAACTCCTTTCTGTTTTGTTGGACCGCACTCCATGTATTTTTTTCCAACTTTCTTTTGTTTTTTTTTTTACCTTTGTATTTTGCTTCTCTACCATTGTAAGTGTAACCGCATTGGTAGTAATGGAAAATGCATCATTGGTTCCAAAACCTTGTTCATATCAAACTGCTTGTTTGTAGAACAATGAAACCTCTTATGGTTTATAACCTCATTCAAATATTTTCTAACTTAAAATCACTATTTTGAATTGATGTTTAAACATTCAGTTTTAACCGCACTTTGAACTTAAACTCACAATTTTTAAGTGCACTGAATGCATCTCTATAACTTTCCATATTGTAAGTTTTTATGTTTTAGAAAGTATAGAAATCTATAGCTTAAGCTAAGTGTGTGCATTGACTTGGGACATGAATTACCATGTTAATTCTTATGGACATGTTTTTACCAAGTACAATGTTTGCTTTAGTTATAGTAGGTAATGGCATCAATCAAATAGGGGGAGATTGTTGGGTATGCATGTTTTAACCCTCCTATTTTGTATTAGATTTGATTGATATCATAACCTCCTGTCTATTTTAAGGACTTTAGGACCCTATGTAATGAAGCTTAGACTTCAATTTTTTAGCTAAGTCCATTTTATAGAATAGGTTAAATTTAGGCTTGAAGACTGTCACAAGACTCATTGGATATGAGGTTGCAGTTCCAGCAGTATTCAAAACCGCCCTATGAACCGCACATGTAACCGCATGTGTATTTCTCCTTTTAATTTGCCTCTTGAACCAACTTCGTGTAACCACTCTTGAGCCGCACTGTCTTTGTTCATGTGTGCAACCGCATCTGTGCAACCTCCTGGTGTAGCAAACCGCATGGTCTTAACCGCTCCTCACCAACCGCATCCAATGATTGGCTACTTGAAGTGAACCACTTTTTATCCGTTGGAATCCACGTCAGCAATATCAAAAGTCAACCACCAAATCTTGTCACGTGATTCAATGTCAGAGAAGATCTGCAAGGATCTTGAAAAGGTGACAGGTGTCCTAACCTCATTGCTTGCGGAGCCCGATCGCCTTTATCTCGCAAGAATCGTACTAAAGGACAAAAGTGGATATTGTGGACCAATAGGATTGCATCCAGTACTGTCCTTGCACAACTGTATCCAACGGCTAGTTTCTTGATGCTTGGGTATAAATACCCCTAATCTTCACCATTTGAAGATTGCTTGAAAAACTGAGAACTTGTTGTGTTCATGAGAAGTTGAAGCTCTGCCCAGAAATTCATAAGTCCTTTGAATCTTCATCTTCATACTTCAAGAAATATTCCCCAGCCCAGAAATCAAGCCTTAACACATTCAAGAATCATTGAGCTCTACATCTCACAGATTTAAAGAGCCTTGATCTTGTTCTCACACACACACCTCACTTGTTTAATCACATAGATTATACATTTGAGATACACTGGTTATAGTCTAGGATTTATTCTTCATAGAAAAGATTTTATTGTACTTTGTAATCTCTCAAATACTTAATATAAAATCTCTCTTAGAAATCCAAGACTAACCATCTTGGTAGTGAACGTAGATCGTTTATCGATTGAACCACTCCAAATATTGTGTTCTTATTTTCTGCATTTATATTTACTTGTGCTTACTAATTATCTTTTTGTTTCTCTGTTTGATCTTTATATAGTTATCCATTATTGTGAAATAGTGTTTGGAGTTAACAAAGTCAAAACCACACGTGTTTGAAAAACTGCACTTACCAAAACCGCTAGCAAAACTGCATTTTACAAACCGCCTCTAAAACCGCTTTACACTCTATAATTCCGCTGTGTATTTTACATCATTACTTGCAGTCTATTATCAACTGTAAGAGGATTTTGTAAGCAAGAGGTTTAGTTTTTAAAAGAGGGCGAAAAATTTGTAACAGCTATTCACCCCCCCCCTCTAGCTGTATTTTCACCCTTGTTGCCACCTTTGGGACCAACACACCTCACTTGTTTAATCACATAGATTATTCATTTGAGATACACTGGTTATAGTCTAGGATTTGTTCTTCATAGAATAGATTTTAAATCTGAGCATTGTTCTTTGTACTTTGTAATCTCTCATACTCAATATAAAATCACTCTTAGAAAATCCAAGACTAACCATCTTGGTAGTGGACGTAAATCGTTTATCAATTGAACCACTCCAAATATTGTGTTCTTACATTTCTGCATTTGTTATTTCTTTTGATTATTAATTATCTATCTTTTTATCTGTTTGATCTTACCTGTAGTTATCCATTATTGAGAATTGTGTTTGGAGTTAACTTTATCAAACCTCAATTTCAGTTTTATAACTGCTCACAAAATCGCACTATAAACCGCTTTGCAAACCGCACCTCCAAAACCGCTTTGTAACTCAAATATTTCGCTGTGCATTTTACAACTCTACTTGCGGTTTCTAACACACTGCAAGCAGTTTTGTAAGCTTAGAGGTTTAGTTTTTAAAAGAGGGCGAAAAATTTGTAACAGCTATTCACCCCCCCCCTCTAGCTGTTTTTCACCCTTGTTGCCACCTTTGGGACCAACACTTAGAGAAATAATCATTGAGACTTTGCAGTTCCGAGACAGTCCAGAAATGGACCCATGGATGAATTGGAAGAAATTATGCTCAATCCCGACTACCCAGAGCAAAGAATAAAAATCGGGGGGCAACTCTCCCCAGAAGAAAGGGAGGAGATCATCACCCTACTAAAAAACAACCTAGATGTCTTTGCCTGGAAGATCGAGGATTTGAGAGGAATAAAAGAAGAGGTGGTTGTCCATAAGCTGGAAGTCGACCCGTCTGCTAAACCTATCATGTAGACAAGAAGAATTTTTGCTAATGACAAGGAAGATGCAATCAAGGAGGAAGTTCAAAAATTGTTAAGTGATGGAAATATCAGAGAAGCAACCTATCCTGTTTGGTTGGCCAATGTTGTGATTGTCAAGAAACAAAACGGGAAGTGGCGAATGTGTGTAGATTTCACAGATCTCAATAAAGTCTCCCCGAAAGATAGCTATCTCCTCCCCAGAATTGACAAGCTGGTAGACTATATTGTCAGACATAGGATTCTCAGCTTCCTGGACGCATATTCTGGTTATCACCAGATAAAAAGGGCGGAGGAAGATATTGAGAAGACAGCCTTTCAGGCAGATAGGTCAAAACATGGAAGTCTATAGTGATGACATGGTCATTAAGACTAGGACTGGCAGTCACGACCCGGACCTTGAAAAAACCTTCGGCAACCTAAGGGTAAACGATATGAAATTAAACCCAAGTAAATGTGTGTTCGAGGTGACGACAGGAAAATTCCTAGGCTTTATGGTGTCACAAAGGGGGATCGAGGAAAATTCGGAGAAAATCAAAGCCTTGATCGACATGAAAGAGCCTACCAACATCAAGGAAGTCCAAAGGCTAAACGGAAGAATAGCAGCCCTTGGTGGGTTTATTGAAAAGTCTGCGGAAAAATCACTACCTTTCTTCAAAGTTCTCAAGGGGACCAAGAGTTTCTCCTGCACATCTGAATGCTTAGAATCGATCAAACAGTTGAAGGAGTACTTGGGCTCCCCCCCCCCACTGCTAAGCAGCCCAATCATGGGAGAAAAGATGTACGTCTTCCTGACAGCCACTGACCATGCCATAGCTGTTGTGCTAGTCCGAAATGAGGGAAATACTCAAAAAACCTATCTATTATGTAACAAGGCACTATCAGATGTGTAATACAAATACATCAACGCAAAAAATAGCTTACGCCTTGGTCATAGCTGCAAGGTTGTTACGAGCATACTTTTCCACACACCCCATAACTGTGTATACTAATGCGCCCCTGAAGAAAATCTTGCACAAGTTGGACTGCTCAGGACGTCTCCTTAACTGGTATATCGAACTCACTAAATTTGATTTCAGATACCAGCCTAGGAAGACACTCCTAGCACAGCCTCTGGTCGATTTTTTCATGGTTGAGACCGCCTTCACAGGTGAGCACGACCTCACCTCCCGTAAGCGCAAAAAACCTGCGAGGGAAGAACCGACCATCGAGCTTCCACCGAACTTCTGTGTCATATACATATATGGGCCAGCTACTAAGGAAAGAAGTGGAGCTGGAGTTGTACTGGAAAGTCCCGATGGGGAGCACACCATCCAGCACACAATCAGATTCAAGTTTCCTACTTCCAACAATCAAGCTGAGTACGAAGCTTTGATATTTGGCATAGAATTGGCATCCTTTTATGGAGCAACAAAGATCGCAGCCTTCTGTGACTTACATCTCGTAGTCAAACAGATAAAAGGGGAGTACAACACTCAACACCTTATACTTAATATAAAGATCTCGTCCTAGACATAACAAAAAGCTAAAAATTTTCGAGATAAGTCGGGTAGGCCGGGAAGATAACCAAGTGGCAGATGTTCTATCTAAACTAGCAACTATTAATCTGCCAGATCCTGATTCTAACCCACTCATAATCTTTGTCAAAGAACCTGCCTGCCTACGAAAGACTACGAGTAATGCTCCTAGACGGTGAGGAGAAGTGTTGGATAGACGAATACATGGACTTTATCGAAAGGGACCAAATGCCCGAAGACGAAGCACATGCTAGGCTTATCAAGAAGAAATCATTAAGATTCACAGTGTGGAACAGGATCCTTTACAGAAGATCATTCACAAAACCCTTGCTGAGATGTGTCCACCATAAAGAAACAGAAAATCTTTTTGCAGAAGTCCACGAACACATTTATGGCGTTCACCCGGGGGGCCAGAACCCAATCATCACGCTAGGTTATTACTGGCCAAACCTGAGAAATGACGCACAAGCCTACATCAAAAAGTGCGACAAATGCCAGAGATACGCAGACATCCTCAGACTCCCATCGATGGAATAGACTCTCATAATCCCTTCTTGGCCATTCGACATGTGGAGAATCGACATCATCGGACCCTTCCTCCCCCCTGCCTGAGGAAATTGCAAGTATTTGATCGTGGCAGTCGACTACTTCTCAAAATGGATAGAGGCAAAGGCCTTAGCCAAAATCACAGAGGAGAACGCAATCAACTTCATCCACGACTTCATCTGGATTCGCTTTGGGGTTCCACACACTATCATTTTGGATCATGGTCTACAGTTCTCTAAGGTCTTCACAGCTGAGTTGAATAGACTAGGAGTCAGACACATTAAATCTAATGTAAGTAGACCAAAGTGCAACGGACAAGCGGAATCAGCTAACAAGCGGAAGCAGCTAACAAGCTGGTGATAACAGCCCTAATCAAAAACCTGGAAGTAAGTGATGGTAGATGGTTGGACGAACTTCCCTTAGCTTTATGGACAGTTCGTAAAACCACACGGGGCCAACCGCGGAAACCCTATTCCCACTTACGTTTGGGTCTGAGGCTATGGCACCAGCTGAGATGGCGATCCCTACAACAAGAAATTCCAACTATGATGAACGGATAACAAGGTCAACATGATGCTAGACCTATACCTAGTAGATGAAAGAAGACTGGCTGCTAAAATAAGAATGGTGAACTATAAGCAAAGAACTAAAGCCTACCACGACAAAAGGGTCAACAAAAGAATATTCTAGGTAAGGGACTGGGTACTTAGAAAAATAGAGGCTAAAGGCAGAAAAGCTGGGCAAAACAAGCTATCTCCAAATTGGGAAGGTCCCTACATCATCACTCAAGTCATCAGAGAAGGGATTTATAGAATAAAGACTCCATAAGGGCAAAAGTTGAATCACCCGTAGCATTCTAATCACCTACGGAAATACTATCACTAGTTTACAAATTCGTCTTTTGATTAAGCAGATTAGTCCTTGTTACTCTTTTTCTTAATTTTAAGTAGAATAGGATTGCAATTCGATATAATCAATTTCAGTCAATAAACTCAGTTTTCATCATGAGACTATGACTAGCAAGACAGAAACCCAAAAAGACGAGAATCCTACTTCTCGCACCTTAGGAAAAATGCCTAAGGGTAAAAAGACAAGCAGCCTACTGCTTGCACCCTAGGAAAAATGTCTAAGGGAAAAAAGACGAGAAGCCTACTTCTCGCACCTTAGGCAAATACCTAATGGCAAAAAAATGAGTAGCCTACTTCTCACACCTTATGCAAAATGCCTAAGGGTAAAAAGACGAGAAGTCTACTGCTTGCACCCTATGATAAATGCCAAAGGGTAAAAAGACGACCAGCCTACTGCTCGCACCTTAGGCAAAATGCCAAAGGTTAAAAAAGATGAGCAGTCTACTGCTCGCACCTTAAGCAAAATGCCTAAGGGTAAAAAATACGATCAGCCTACTTCTCGCACCTTAGGCTAAATGCTTAAGGGTAAAAAATGACGAGCAGCCTATCTCTCATCTCGGATGAAACGTCCAAGTGCTAAAGACGAGGACTGACCCGGCATATCCATCAGATCGATAAGTCGGGCACACTAACCCAACTGAAAAGGTATAAATTACCTAAGTGTTATGTTGAGCAACCTCATCAACTTAAAGGGATCAATTCCTAAAAATTACCTAAGTGTTATGTCAAGCAGCTTTCTCGACTTAAAGGGAACAATTCCTGAAAATACTAATGTCGAGCAAGTCGCCTCAAACATTTGGCAAATTGACTATGTCAAGCACCCTACTCGACATAAAGAAGTTGGATACTTATACAAACATACAACAAGCATTCAACATACAAGCAAATAAAGCAGTTCAAATATAGGCATGCAAAAGGAAAGACACAAGTGTTGAAGATAAAGCATTGTATTCAGAAAAAACTAAGCAATGCGTCCTAAAAAAGGGCTAAGGCATGTCGGCCAAAATATTCTGCCTCCCAAAAAGGGCTAAGGCATTTACAAAAAAGATACAAAAGATGGGACTTGTTCAATGTCTACATCAACAAAAACAAAAAACAACCTATCTAGCCTGACCGTTCCCTCCAAAAAGATCATCTTGCTCGGCGACGGCATCAGGAATCACGACTTGATCAGTTTGGCCCTCCCCGGCACCTTCCTCCTCGTCTTCAGAGATCAAGGCCTCCTCCTCGATCTTCTCTATGAGACTATGAATATTTTGAGGATCAATTGGAGGGGGAACCCAAGCTGGCCAATTCGCATGGGCATCTTGAGAAGAATTGACCTTCAAGGCATTGTCAATAAAGGGCACAAGGGAATGCATGAACCGGGCAGCCTCATCATAGAAGTCCTGGTAGATAAGCCGGGCAAGCACACCTAGGTTGGTGTTGAGAGACGGGTCCAGCATGGCCCTCCTGACCAAGTACAAGTACCTATTTGAGTACATGGTTGTCGTCTTCTCCGCCATTGCCTGCTGAAAATTCCAGCTGGCTTTGTAACTGGCAATGGCGTCCGCCTCCCTAGATGGGATGCTTGCCTCTAACTCCTTCAGTCAGGCAGCGGCCTCCTCGACTTATCTTTGGACTTTAACTCTTTGCCCCTCCAGCCCTGTCTCCCTTAGCCGGGCAGCCTCCTCAGCTTTGGCCAACGCCTCCTTGACCGCCATTCCCTCTTCTTCGGCCTGGACCTTGGCGGCCTTGTAGGCGTCCACGTCCCCCCTCAAGCTCTTCAGGAGCTCTACGGCCTTATTCAGGTCAGCTTTGTCCTTTTCATCTTGTTTTTCTAGTTTTTTCTCGTAGACTTCAGCCGCCTTGAACTTGATGGCCTCATAGGTCGTGACCGTGGAAAGCTACATAAAAACAAAGGAAAATAGTCAGTGAAAAACTACAAATATAAATGTCGAGGAAGGAAATGGAAAATGTCGAGAAAGGATACCTCACTCAGAAGAAGGCCTTTCCTATAAGTCAGGTGCTCCATTGTCGGCTTAGCCTCAAGGAACTGGTCCAAGAGTTCATCGACCAGGAATAGATGAGTATCAACAGCTTCCCGGCTGCTACATGGGGAGCCCTTGCGGCTAGGGCGTAGGATGTCCAGCTGCCCTTAAGAACAGAGCTTCTTGAAGGGCGTCGTAAGCAAGCTGCCGGCTTCCGTCGTAGGTCTTAGAAATATGCCGAGAAGTAATTCAAATG